>VZTO01019979.1:13036-32964 GCA_013400615.1 Syrrhaptes paradoxus | reverse complement strand
AATTACAAGGTTATTTCCATAGTGATAAAACCAAAGTGAAAAAAAAAATCCTGAATACTTCCTTTTCTTTCTTTGTGTTTATGCAACTATTAAAAATGCACTCTGATATTTTTTATCTTTCTCATACTAAAAGCAACTTTCTGGACTTTTTTTCACAAAAGGGAAGAAAATATGATACTTATCTAAAATGTCGAAGTGATTTATATAGTAAGTTTTGTGAAAACTTTCAGGATTTATTCATTAAAAATGCCATTTCTAAATGTACAAGTTTCATATAATGCTTGCATTTCCTAGAAGATAAGTGAATCACTTGAGGAAAGCTGCTTGCACATTTTGAAGAAATCTTTCATAACACATACTATCTCAAAAGAAGAATATGTTCAATATGATGGTGATCATGAATCAAAAGATGCAGCTTAACTTATAGTAAGTGTTAAATCTTCACACTTTTACCTAGAAATAATTTACAAAATACTCTTATGATTTAGAAAGTTTGAATTCTATTTTCAAGGTAGACAGACGGATGTAAACTTTTTCCATTCTTCATCCAAAAATGTGTAGGCAGTCTGTATACATTCACTAAGCCCTAGAAGAGTCTAACTAAATGGGAAAGTATAGCTAAACATATTTAACAGATGTTTAAACAGAGAGGAGACTTGCAAAAACTGAACCAGAAGTCTATAGCAAAACCAGGAAATCAGCCTCCAGACTCGGTTCAAAGCACCAATTCAAACATACTTTGAGAATGGATTTACAAATGTGATCTCTTTTCTTACCAGTTGTGTCACATGTATTCTTATTTTAGGTTACCTAAAATTTCCTAGTTTGTTGTACGGAAGGACTAGGTAGTGAGATCACTACTTCTTTTACTTTTTGCCTGAACTAAAAAAAATAAGATGAATTCAGGTCAAAATTCTCTATAAAATTGTATGAAGGATTGTAGCTCTAGCATTTTTCTCTCTACATGCATGGAGAATTCTGCCTTCAGTCAGTTAAATTAAGTAAACTTTCAGAAGTACCCAGATGTTTAGAGGTATAATCTATGCATTTAATAAATTATATCTTGTTAACTATTAATATGAGGAGCTTGTATGAAAATAGAGACTCTAATGGATGATGAAGATTTATTTTTGTAGTTTTAAAATCGGAACACAAAGCAGAAATGAATGACAAAGAACTCTGGTACTTGGGTTATACATAAAGTAAAATGAGTCTGTTCGCTACATACATTTGAAGAGGTTAATATCTTCTCACTCATAAAATAGAATGTTATTTTAATTAGTATTACTTTATTGTAATATTCACATATGTTTGAAGAAAACTGCAGTTTTAGTATTGTAGATTGTTTCCTATGCAGCTGTACAGGTAATCTCTGAAATGTACTTGCTCACCTTGTTCCAGTATTGCCTGATGTACAGAGCCTCCAGCTGAGTACATTTCTCATTCAGACGCAGGTGATCCCCATGCCATCTTCTCAAATTCAGAAGAATCTAAGTAATCTCCTGTTTGCATACACTTTGCCTCTCCCAGAGCATCCTAAAATGAGAAACTAAGGCCCCAGATTTTGGGGGTGGTCTTTCACTCCCTCCCTCCCTCCCTCCCTCCCTTCCTTCCTTCCTTCCTTCCTTCTTCATGTCCTTCCAGATGTATCCATTTGAAACCATTTTTATCACAGATGATGTCAAACTACTAGAATACACTTCCTCAGGAGGTGAGTCCTAAAATATCAAAACTGTCTTTCTTGGTGTCTCCCAAAATCTTTCACAGGAGCTATCATTTAGTCCAAGGATTTCAGAAAGGAAATTCAGATATACTGACAACTTCTTGAAATAATAGTTTCTATAATAAATTATATTTTATGTGAGAAGAATGGAGCATGTCTCCCATTTTCCTATGCCTTTCTTTTTTGTTTTTTTGTTCAAGACCATTCAATTGACTAGCTCCTGTGCCTTCATCAATGCTCTTGTGCCTAAAATGTAGATGGTAGTGCAGCAAAGCAGTGTGTTTGAATAAAATGTCAATAGTCACTGGAGAGAAGAAGAGGCCTTTGAAAACCTATAGAAAAAGGCTACTTCTGCTTATGTCTGAATGCTTGAGACAAAAATCTGTCCCTGTAGAGGTCTTCAGAGGTACCTGTCTCTCCTAGTTATTCATGGAATTAAAGATGATCTTTTCAACAGTATCTTAAAATTTAGCTGTAAGCTACATGCCTAAGACAAAACTCCTACAGTTTAAAGTCTGAACACTAGTGAGGTGAGCTCAATTAACCCGTACATGTTACTACAAACTGAAATTGTTAGATGAAAACAGGGATGTGCCTTTTCGTCTCTGTAATATTATTTTTGTCATAACCTGTCTCTTGTTTCCTTTGCAGTTTTTTATTTATTTGTGTACTGAGGATATTTTCCTTGGGGTGCTTTATCAGTCTTAATTGTTCAAGTAAATTTACTTTTGACATGTAGCACAGAGCTTGTACCTGTTATTCCCATTCATGTTATAGTTGAAGTAGGATGCTTCATCCTAGCTCAATCTGTCAGTGTACGTGCTGCTGTTCATTCCTCCAGCTACAAGGTAAGAATATTTTTGTAAGTAGCCCTCAGTCTGAGACAGTTGCTGGGACTTAGCATGACTTCCCCCAATTATCTCCTATAAAGAACATTTGGTTAAAGACAATTTGTCAAGTGCAATTTAGGCTTTTGTAGGCATAACAAGTCCTTTCTTATCATTGTTAAAGTATTAGTTGACAGAAAATAATATATATATAACTAAAAAACAAACGCATGCCAAGGCACTCAGCAACAATACCCTACATAATTGTGCTAATGTAATCTATTTGATTTCCAAGTCATGCACAACATTTCAAAAAGTTTCAAAGGATTTAATTTTAGCTTAAAACTTTGGGTAGTTTAGTCGGTTCTATTAAATATGACATTTAATAAAACTTTCTTGCACCAATGCAGAACAGATTTGTGATTTATTTCTGTTTGGAAAGTAAGTAGCAACAACCAAGCGTAAAGCAAGACCATTTGGTATCCTATTCCTCATACTTTCAAGAACTCCAATTCCTTGTTTTCTCTCTCAGAGACAGCCAAAGCTCCAGAGAACAAGCATGTCCCCAGGAATTAAAGGAATATTTACTGAATTGTCTGAAAAAAACACATCAAATAATGTGCTGACGTCCACACAATTACTAAAGAAACAGTGTCCTACCTTGGAGCAGGAATAAATATGCCTTCAAGACAAATATAACTCTTCCCATTTAATTTCAGGACCCTGAAGTTAAGTTTCAGAGCAGAGAAAAACAAGCAGGCCTAGAGGAATGGAATAAGGTCTCCTCACCAGTGTCAGGTCTAGGAGGTCATTGATAGGATACTGCCACAGTAGGCAACAACAACTATCTTGTTGGCTCACTCTTCTGTGACTGACCCAATGGCTAGTAGAAGATATCAAATATTCAGGCACAAGAAGTGATTAAAATCACTACCCATAAGTAGCACATTTTTCCAGTTCAGCCAATGATAAATTTATTCCTTGAAGCATAAGTTGCTGTATCATTTTATAATAAAAGATTAAAAATGAATTTCTGATTTAATTTCATACACCATCTTCTATTCCCTCTATATTGACTGTTTCTCCTCTGATTTGTTATAGCTCTAAATTAAGCATACCTTGTTCTTAGCTGCCTTTATGTCTGGGGCCCCCTAGTCTTACCTCCGTTCATGTTGCTAATCCATCTGTGAATCCTTTCTGTAGTGAGTGAGCTGCTATGTTTTGGCTCAAGTTTAGTTTTCAAACAGGCTACACACATACTCAGTGTAACATACACTGTAACAGTCTCTGAGATTACAAAAGCATGGATCCTAGCTGCAGTGCTCACAGCCAGAATAAGTCTTCACACTTTAAAGGGAAGACTGAGTCCTTCTGATTGACCTCTTCTTAGTGCCATGTGTTTCCCACTCCTACATTTGCTCTTTCTTCTTGGGAAGAAGCAGGAAGGAAAAGCAGCTACAGAACTTAATGATAGGACAAGTCCTACCCATAGATAACACAGCATCCAGGAAGCTTTTCCATCATTACACTCCACTCCGATCAAGTGACTCCTAGGAACAAACTCAAAAAAGGGGAAAAAAAAAAAAAAAAGAAGAAATTAAAGAAACTGGCTCAATCCACCCTTTCTGATGTTAATGGCAATTTCTGTCGATGTCAGAAATCAAGTTCTCAATAAATGCTGGTAAAATGATCATTTGAAATACATCATAACCTTTCTAATTTCATTAATCTGTATGTTGTATAATCCACACTAAAAACTGGATATTACTTTCCACCTCTCAACAAAGATTAAATATTAGTGTTTTAGTGACAGCTCAAATTATTAAACCATCTTTCTTTTAAATGCATTACAGTGTGTATCATGTTGTCAAATATAAAAAAATAGTAGAAATTTAATTGTCAAAATAAATGAGCAATTGTATTTTCATGAGTTATCCTTGGTATTTCAAATGTTTTTGTTTGTTTGCTAATTCAACAAATTTCAATATTTTACAGTCTTCCAGACACTAGTTGTCATGACTTAAAGAAGATATTATAATTATTGCTATAATCAGTGTACTATTTAACAGAATACAAATTCTAGCATATGTTACGGCTTATGTTGTCATCTGAGTAAGATTCCAGGTATGCAGCAAAATTAGTCAGAGTCTGATCTAGAAATCTTTGCTCTCTTAAGCAGTTCTTACTGAGGTGAGCTCTTTTGCTAATGCTACCAATAGTTCTCAAATTCATCAACAGTCCCCAAACTGACCTGAAGGACAAGCAGGAGACTTCTCAAAAGGAAAATATTTTTACAGTAGTTTGTACAAATGCACATGAAAAGTGCATAGCAGTTCTGTCATTCAGCACAGATAATACATTGTTAATTAGCAAATTGAACAGCAAATAACTTTTGCACAACCTTGCAGCCATATGACTTCTTCCAGTCCACTCATTTGAAATGAGAAAGGATTTCAAGTCCTCAGATACATATATGCACTGATTTTGTAATTTGCCTGCCCGCAGATGTCACCTCCACCCTTGGAAACAGAGACTTGCAGCACTTCTCTCAAAAAGAAGGCACTAGCTTTCAGAACAGCTACAGTACTGAGATTTCTCTTTCAAATCACAAGGACAAACCTACATCAAGTCAGACTAAACTTTGGTTGGTAACTTATCCTATTCTTAGCTGCTGCTGAGGGGAAAGCACAGAACAATTAAACCATAAGGCACTTGTATTTCCTTATTAACTCTAGGGATTTCTTCCTTAAGGATTTTTTTAAAACAGAGGTGTTAAATTCTTGTTGATTAGATTTATTTGTTTTGCAAACTCTTCTCTTATTTGCTGTTTATCCATGACTGTGGACAACAAATTGACCACAAGCCAGCAATGCATCCTTGTGGCAAAGAAGCCCACTAAAAATAACTGATTGGAGTGAAGACAACAAACAATGTTAGTTACAAGCAATGAATGCATCTAACACTTCTTACTGGCTATTAAAAATCTATTAATCAGAATAAGTTGATAATGATTGCATTAATCTGAACAAGTTCATAAAAATAATTAGGTCATATCCATTTTCATGGAGCTGTTTAAAGTTAGTTAACAGCAAAAGCTTTAATAAAATAGAAAAGGTTTCATAAAACAACCTCTTTTTGTAAAATCCAATATATGCATGACTAATACTTTAAGAAGAAAAAGACTGTAAGTATCCAACAAATAAACTAGTCTTTATCTCTATATCCTGGTAATCCTGCTTATATTGCCCATTGAAGAACAGAATCACAGCATAGTTCTTCTGAATGCGTAATGATATGCAATGGTTTGCTATCTTTCTTTTTCACAAATATGTTTTCTCTATTAAAAGCTGAAACAAAACAGTCAGACAATGTTTCTTACACTAAATTTCTAATTAAAATATTATTCTGAACTGGACTAATGACAAAGAAGTAGTTTAATTGTGAAGGTGTATTAAAAAACCCAAACAAACTAACTTCTGCATCTTTTTATCCCTTCTTTGAGCTGAAGGTTAAATTAAGAGAAAGTTAAATAATCTTTGGGAAAGATCCATAGACAATGACTGCTGAATTTCAATTAGCAGTCAGTGACTTGGAAGCTATTTATAGAAACAAAAGAAGGGCATGAAAAGGCAGACCCCCTGGTTACCTACATCACCTATCACTCACATCATCGTAATGTGGAATTTTGAAATTTTCCCCTCAGTGCTTTCCTATCTCTGCACAAATGGTCTAGCTCTCTGGATTGGGGTACCCCTCCCCCAAGCTGCTGCTAGAGCACCAACCACCGCATCTCACAGCAGCGATGAGCAGCTGAGAGCAAACACAGCACACATCACCCAGAGCTCACCTGGTCTGGCAGCATGTAGATAAAAAATTCTGAATCCTCTGTAAACCTACAAGAAAATTATGATATTTCCTGTATGAATAATGTATACTTACAAGCTCCTCTTTTTTTTTTGGTGTAAAATTACACACAATCACCAAGCTGGTAATGTAAAAGGTTGCTTGCTTTTGTTGTTGTACCTTGTTTTATTTTTTTTTTCTGATAAATTAAGAGCTGGCTGGTTTTTGAGTTACGCTATAATATTTCACACCTTGTGAATTTAACAACACTCAGACTCCAGTGTTGTACCTACTCATGCACAAAGTGTGAATTATAGCTTCATTACTCACACCCTGTCATTGCTCATTGCTTAAGTATTATATTGAGGTCAAACAAAAAGATGAATTGATTTAAAGTTTTGTTTCTGTCAATTAAAACTCACTTTGAATTCTTCATAGTAATAGCTTGTCATCAAAAGAATAAATTATTTAAGAACAAACAATTCCTAATATATTTTAAAATTGTACAACTGGTGGCACAAGAAATCCAAGATTAGACTGGATTCATCCTGACTAATTGTGGTCAGCTCACTGATACTCCAGCTGCACAGACAGGTTTTTGGACAAAGATTAGCACCTCCAATTTTCAGTTCAGATCTAGCTGTCTTTGCTAATCTATCTGAATAAGAGCACTAAAATCATAATATCATAATATTTCCCTGTCTGAAGAATGATAACGGGGTCTAATTCTCAATTCTGAAAGAAGCACAAGTAACTTGGTGAAAATATTTGACCATGTCTTTGTGATTAGTTGCTTATTAACTATTGGGAAAATACTAATTTAAATTGTTAATATATTTTTCTTAAAATACTAGTATATTAGTACAATTTTCTTCTTTGCTGGTGTTGTTTTCCAGCATCACTGCTCTAATTACAAAAATCCTGTGCATATTATCTACACTCATTGCGATCTACTTGACACTGTAATATGTTTTTGAAAAGCATCATGACCTCTTTGACTAGAAAAAGAGAATTATCCATTCTTCTGAATTCAGTTTAATGTACAACTGAGAAATCTGGAAATGTCACATAGGAAGAAATTGAAGTGTTTAAAATGTACGTTTTTAAAAGTTTCACATTAAATTCAAGGTTGGAAGAAGAAATATTTTTCTGACTGTGCCAAGGACTTAGTCTCCTCACTCTTTAAAAAAAAAACCAAAACAACAAACAAACAAACAAAAAGAGCCTTTCTAATCATTAAGAAAATAAACTCTATGAAAATACTACATAATTTCCTTAATAAGTATATTTCAATGTAATTTTACATACCTTGCAAATGTTAAAAAATCCTTTGGCAATATATATCCTATTTTGATACACTTTCTAACTGTTAAGAAAATTAACTATGAAAAAATTAGCTTCTTTTCCTTCTAATCAGACTCTGTTTTGGGAGAAGAGGGATTTTTTTTTCTTTTTACAAAAGCCCTATGTAACTGGAATTAAGGACACAGTGAAAAGGCTATCTTCTTAAGGTGATCCAGGTTTAAAGATCTGGCAACAAGTAACACAATAAGAAGCAGTTTTGTGTTTTGTCCTGCATGAATCAGGGTTAACACTGACACGTATTCAAGCATTCAGCAGTGCAAAGTCCCAAATGTGGGTCGAGGCAATCCCAAGCACAAATACAGGCTGGGCAGAGAATGGACAGAGAACAGCCCTGAGGAGAAGGACTTGGGGGTATTGGTGGATGAGAAGCTCAACATGAGCCGGCAGTGTGCGCTTGCAGCCCAGAAAGCCAATTGTGTCCTGGGCTGCATCAAGAGAAGCATTAGCAGCAGGTCAAGGGAGGTGATTCTCCCCCTCTACTCTGCTCTCGTGAGACCCNCACTCTGCATCAGGGAGTGTAGTGATAGGACAAGGAGTAATGGGTATAAGCTGAAAGAGGGCACATTTAGACTAGACATTAGGAAGAAATTTTTCACTGTGAGGGTGGTGAGACACTGGAACAGGTTGCCCAGGGAAGCTGTGGATGCCCCATCCCTGGAGGTGTTCAAGGCCAGGCTGGATGAGGCTTTGAGCAACCTGGGCTAGTAGAGGGTGTCCCTGCCCATGACAGGGGAGTTGGAACTTGATGATCTTTAAGGTCCTTTCCAACCCAAAACATTCTATGATTCCATGATACTATGACCTTGTATTTAGAAACAAATTGTGCTCGTTGGGTCACTGCAATTTTCTCCTGTATTTGAGATCCCTTTGTCCTCATTTGTACAGCCATAATTTGCCTTAAGTCCAGGATCTGTACTCTGTTGCTCTCCTTCCTCCATCTTCTTAGGATCTTGAACTTCACTATTTCATGGTCACTACAGCTGCTCATTATCATGTCCCCAACAAGTTCTTCCTTGTTCATTTGCCGAACATGCCAGTACCAATGCCTGGTAATGATGGGTTACACTTCTCAAATCAGTAAAAACAATTTTACACTTGTAAGTTTTATGTTCAGTGATTGATCATCTTGTACCTCTTGTCCAAACTGTGTTCAACATTACTACACCTTGCTTGCTGCGAAGATAATAAAATGAAGAACAGCATTCCAGCAGCAATTTTACCAGTGTTATGTAAGAGGCAAAACTGGTTTTTTGCTTCTTGGTATTGCCTGCTATGTGTATATATGAAGGTTACATTAGGCCCTTTCACTGCAGTATTGTACTAAAATCTCATACTGAGATGATTAGCTGCAATGACCCCTAAATCCTTCTATGAATCACTGCTTTCCAAGACAAAATGTCGTTATGGACTAATAATCGTCTTGTATCCTTCCCTCTGGTTAGTTTTACATTTACTGAAATACTGGAGCTTCTGTTTGGCTGACATTGAAGCTAGCAGGTTTTTAAAGTACCTTAAATCCTCCTCCAGTTTTATTAGACTTAAGTATATGAGTCTCTGATTTACAGTCACCAAGCCACATTCTAAGCTGATGTAAATTAATGTGGCTTGCTGTTTACCTCAAGTAATGATCTACTCCAGACATTGCGGTTGCTTAAATGAAGCACAGAAAAGACATCTATGTGCTATGCATTACTGGCTATTTTACACATAATAAATCTAGACTAATATTAAACATTATACAGCATAAAAAGTGAACTCACAGTTATTTGGAAAAATGAGGAGTCATTTAGATGTGCTAATTGCATAGAGATTAAAACATGATTCTTTCAATCAAAACACTAAATACGCTGAGAGATGACATTGGCGTAAGGTCATTGTTCCTTTGAAGCTTCCTTTATCTACTTGGGTGAATTCCCCTTCTCCTCACTCCTACTGCCTCCTCCCCATAAATATATACACGTGTTCATTAAGCATTTATCTTTTCTAGAATGGACTCCTGTGATTCTCCCATTCTCAGTCAGAAGGCAGATCAAATGTTCATTTCTTAATGACTTCATGAATACAGTCACCTTTAGAATTCATTCTTAAAAGAAAATATAACTTAAGATGAGACTCAGTCTGATGTACAAGAGGATTCCATTTGCTTGAAATCTTTTTTTTGTTTTGTTTTAATTTTCTGGAGACAGAGAGGTTGTTTGTGGAGCAGGTACTGGCTGAATGTACTTCTTTTCCTCTGCAAAACTGAATCAGAGCTGCCTTGTTCCACCATGAAGAGAACAAGAGGAAGTGATCCGGAGGAGGTGTGTAGCATAGCCAGAACACTGCTGTACTTCTGAAGGAGTGAGCGAATGAGTTGAGAGCTGGAGGAAATATTGCCGAAGAAATGCATCTTGGTAGAGTTCTTTCTTTGTGTTTGTGGATGGAGTATGCTGTCAAATCCTGGAACTAATACCATATGGAGAATGCAGGCAAGATTACTCCTGTCCTAGAACCTGCTGTTCCAGTTAAATACATATGTTTGGAGGCACAGAGAGGAAGAGCAAAGAAATCATACCACCTGCATGTATTTTGCCCAATGGTCTACTATTTTTATTATTGCTGCTGTGCAGCAGCCCAGATTTGATCCTTTGTAATGTTTATAACATTCATGATCTTGCAGAAGCATGTCTGACTTTCTGCAGGTCCCCCAGTGCCTCACAAATGACACCACCTTCATTCCTCTCTCTCAGACAGTATGACATTATTGGCCTAAATCCTGGTATTTTTCTCAGCATGATTAGACCTTTACAGAAGAAGTCACAGCATTAAAGTCAAAATGGTTCTACTTGCAAAGAAGTTGTTAACTGGGCTACCATCCACTTATCTTCCAGCATTTGAGCAAACTTTCACTGAATTAATTCTGTACAAGATATCATTAAATATTGCCCCATGCAGGTCAATCCTTTTACAATATTCAGGCAAATTTATATAACTATATCATATTCAGAAATAATCACCATGCAACTCTAGATTAATCACATTCCTATCTTTCCAACATTTTCAATGAGTTTTCCTCAAATTAGCCCGATTCACTTTTCTCTTCTTGTCATTCCAAAAATTGCCTCAAAAGCAGTTTTTCTGTGCTGCTGAAGCTGTTCAGTAGTTGTTTCACCATAAAGATCTGTGCACACTACAGGAAATTGAAAAGTTGCTCCTGTATTTCAAGGAAGAAATCTTTTGCTCACTGACCTGCAAATGCTACAGAAAAAATCTATTTTACATTGAATGTTGATCCAAATAAGAAAGGACTGTACCGCATCACATGAAAAAGAAGCATTCATCATCCAATTATTAATTCTTTGCTAAAGTCAATCCATCTCGCCTTCTGCAATTGTGCAGCAAACACAAAAAGCAGCTGACTTTCTTGTTATTCATGGAATTAGGGCAAAATTATAGCAACAGCTATAATGTTAAATCCTGACCTTTCTGTTATGGGGCAGGGCTATTTTCTCATCATAGGTATAATGTTTGGGATAAAGGGACCCAATACGTTACCAGGCCTCCTGTTATAGACATAAGTAATGATAAAGAATGAAGGAATAGACACACCACTTTCTGAATAAAAATATCTGCTTCCTACTGTAAGAGTCTTCAGGGCATGTAGCAGTAATGTGCTGTGGGAGCCACTTTTCTGCTCTTCCAAGCAGGAGCAAAATGTGTTGCTGCACCTTTTGCTGATTACAGCACATACACAAAGTGAATGATGGGCATAGAGCATAAAATACATCCTGCATCAATATACAGGGCTGTTTAAGGCTTCATTTTGCAAGTGGAGCATTTGTTTCCTATGTCTTTTTTTATAAAGGAAGATACGGCACTGAGAAATGTTTTCCTTTCTCCATCACAGCATCAATGGAACAGGACACAAGACAGTGTTATACCATGCTGGATTCATTTTAAAGCAGATATTTAAAAATGTTTATGATATTTTTATCACATGTCAAAAATCTTAGCAAATAAAATTGAATCTTTGGAAATGAATTTGCAGTTCACAGCATCAGTCTCAGACCCTCCCTCAGCATGAGCTGTAGGAAGGTGAATTGACAGCCCACATACATATAGAAACCAACAGATCTTGCTGCCCTGGCACTGTGAATACACTGTCTTGCTGGAACTAGCCTAAAGCAAGTGACTCAAATCAAGCATTAAATCAAAATGGCAGAGTCCTTATATTTAATATTATTATAAGTGGGAAAAGCAATTGGAAATGCAGTAGTATAAAGATAAACAGAACCTAAAAGGTTTGAAAGAACAAAGGAAAGAGTCCTGCACATCAAATATGTTTACTGGAGCTTATCCAGCTCTGATAAGCTTTCCTCTATTTTCTTTCGCGAAGTTGCACTGACTATCCAACCAAGGAACAATCTTCTGTTTGGTGTATCCCATCATGCACAAGTATTTTCTAAAATCCTGTCAAAAGAGATGTTTGTTGATACACTCTCAGAAAAAAAAAAAATGTTTCCAGGTGTGTGTAATGAATGTGTTTGTATTTTTTTAAGACAGTAATAATTGCTGCAGAGAAACCATGTAAGAGAATATGTTTCCTCAGAGTCAGTGGAATCAGGAACTCAGGATGGTGGAATGAAAACTAAAGCTGGGACTTTTGGGGGATAGATGCAATCTGCATTTAATGTTCTAATTTTATTTTCCATCCACAGCTTTTTTCTGTCACCTTTATTGTCATGTACAACCTCAAGCTTCTAGACAGACAAAGTTTCACAGCTGTCTCAGAAAATTGTACAGTGGACTAGCTCTTTAGAAATGTCCCTTCCAGACACATTCAAACTCATTTTAATTCAGATATCAAGACATATGGATATGTTGTATATCACAAAGGCAATCAAATTGACTGGGAAGCTGCAAAGGGGTAAATATTGGTGCATGCATGTAGAAATCCTATTTTTGAAAGCTGTACCTAGTGACTCCAAAAATTTTTTCTTACGATTACAGATCTTGTCTATTTTTAAAACTTTTCAATAACAAGAAAACTTGCAACATTATACAAAGCACTGTTACTGATAATATCCTCCTTTGTGCCCTTTTTGGTCTTTTGTTTGTCTTGATATTTTTGCCTATGGGTAGCTATCTTAAATTAAGCTTCACAGATACGTTACACACCAGAAATTAAAACTTAATTCAGTGCTAAATCTTCTTAAGTGTAATGAATTACAGGCTAGATAGTCCTGTTAAATACACACACACACATATATGTATATATATGTACTTATGTACATTTATGGGTAAGAGTTACTTATTTTCTGTGATTGTCAATCTTTTTCACATGCAGTAAACCATAACCATTAATGCGTATAAATATTGTTTATATTTTTCAAAACTTATTCAAGGTTTTAGATGTTTCTATTATGATATATCTGGGATGAGAGCTGATTCTGATGGAATAACTTTTTGTCATTTCATGGACAATATGCCTTGATAAGGGGGTTTGATTTGAGGCATTCAGAAGTTATTTTCCGAATTTTTGGAAACTGAGTAATATTTTTGTTTCTCTGGTTTACCTCATTCAGAAATGCTCTCGTGAAAAATAAATACCTCTAATGAGCAACAGAGATGTATTTAAAGTTTCAAGTTAGAGAACAAAAGAACTCACATGTATGTGACTAGCATTGGCACTCAGGCCTTCTGAAAAGGTGAAGAACTTAGTGTGTGTAGACAAACAGGCTAGGTACTTCACCCCATCCTGATGTCTAGTTCTCAGAATTGCTGCGTTTAACTGTGCCTGCAGAGCACACAGTGGAATGCCATGTTGGATGTTATATTTGAAAGATTTTGTGTAGGAATCCTTTAGCTAAAGAATTTGAAGACTATTCTATCTGTCTGTGTGACAAGTGTGAATGAAAAATCTATTTCTGAATGCCTCAAAAGTAAAANAAAAAAAAAAAAAAAAAAAAAAAAAAAAAAAAAAGATGTGTTCTGGTTCTGACAATTTATCCATAACTCAAAGAGCTAGAACTGCACAACTATAATCTGGGTGTTGGGAATTCCACAGCACTTTGGCTACTGGTTTCAGTGAAGGTTCACTTTTGCTTTTTATTTCTCTCCATGGTTGCGTGTTAAAAAATTCCTGACACAGAATGCAGCAAACGTTTTCAACTTCAGTCCTTGCCAGCTCTTCAATAGTTATGTCTTCTTGTTTCAGAAAATGAATATACACAATGTTTTCATTTGTCTGTTTGACAAATATGCCTGAATGCTCAATAACTTATCTTTGAAATTAACCTGTCAGTGTAATCATGACACAAATATGATGATGAAACATTACTCTGCTCTAAAGATGAATTTCTATAACAGTTATAACTGGCCTCTGGGGTGTTACTGATTGATGAAGCAATACTTTAATAGAAATTGAACTAATTCATGTGCAGGTCTACACAGAAAAATCTGCATATTCTACCATGTGCAGACTCGTTTGGCTAACTATCAACAAAATCATGAAGGCTGCAGACTTTGATTTGTGTTTCATCCAGAGACATATGTTAAAGCAGTGTATACATTAACCTAGAATAGAAAGAATATATATGTGTACATGTGAGTCCTGTGTCTGCATTGTGCTTTATTTCTTCGCAATGTTCCACATTAAGGTAAGAACTTATTTAGCTTTGAAAATACCTGGCAACTAATTATTAGACTAAAATTAAAGCTTATTAGACTAAAATTAAAAGATTGTTAACAAGTGGTTTCTTATATAAACAAACATACACATATGTATGGGATTCAAAAGAAAAGCTCTCCATATAGGTAGGATGCTCATGTAGGTGGGATATTACCACATTTAAGTATAGGTGAAACAAAATGTCAAGGGTAAGGGGAATTTGTTTCCAACTATGCTTTCCAAAAGTCATACAGGTCTTTAAGTGGTAGGTTTTATTTAGGAGGAAGATGCAATATTTTTTGTGGTATTGCAGAGAAAATGAAAAGACCTTTTAGCAGGATTTATTGAACAGAGTTCAATAAGGGTCATCCAGTTAGTGTCTGAAAGATCTCTTCATCTACTTGAATTTATCCAGGAGTTCATCTCAGTTGCTCCTTTATAATACAGTATTTAGTTGGAACACTGTGTACAGAATTACCTAACTACTTTCTCTTTTACTCTAATGCTTTTGAAAGAAGCTATTATTTTCTGAAGAGAGGAAGAAGCATATATTAATTTTCCTATAATTCTCATCACCAGGTCTTTAGACTAACGAATGACCTCTTTTTCCCTTTGAGCAAAAGAATTTGAAAAGCTCTGAAACTTTGAATCAAGATTCTTTCCAGTTCAGAGTGTATTTTTTGAGTAACTTTGTTCACCAACATGTTTTGTTGCACAGGAGGTCAGCTCTGGTGCAGGCACATCCCACAGAGGAGCTTGGGACCATGGTGTACAGGGGGGTTTCCTGAGGCAGGGAAACCCCAGGGGAGAGAAGAGACCCACCAAGAACCGGCAGCTCTCACAGGGTCCTTGGTCATCCAAGCTGGCCTCCTGGTGTTTTTGCTTGACTTCCTCCTTGTTGGGAAACCTTACTCCTGAGCCCGGTGGACGTGATTGGTGAATATTAACCAGCTTTCTTGGCCCCTCTTCCCTCCAGGGCTTTACCCCATGGGACTCTACCAGGCAGATCCCTGTAGAGGCCAAAGTTTGCTCTCCTGCAGTCCAGGGTAGTGAGTTTGCTGTGTACCCTCCTCACTGCCCTGAGGATCTTGAACTCCACCATCTCATGGTCGCTGCATCCCAGGCTGCCCTGGAGCTCCACATTCCCCACCAGCCCTTCCTTGTTGGTGAGGTCCTTCGAATACTCTTAATGCAAACTGTTCCTATGCAGCCATGTACAGTATCAGACACTCTATATGCCAGTTCAGTAGGAGGTACTAGTACTATATGTTCTATTGATATTTTTCAAATATTTCCACTCTCTTTCACTGATTTTTATATTGTTGAAGCCTCTGGTTTACAGATATACAGGGTAGCTGAATTTGTACATGTTGTGCAAAAAGTTCCCTCCAGTATCTTCAGTGAGATTTTAAGACTCTCATGTTTAAATCTGTCCTCTGCATTCTATTTATTCTACTTCTTTTTCTATGACCCTGATATCTTAAAAATGCACTTTAGAAATTTGGATGTGTCTTTAGTCTTCAACGTCAGCCATCCTGAAGCACTCTCTGTTGAACAGGTAAACACAGAGACGAAAAACTTTTAGTTTTCCTAGCTTGAGTAATATCAAAGTGATACTGATGATGATTTTCTTACACAAAGTCTTTTCTTACACAAATATCTCAGTGAAAGAGACATGTGAAAACCCAGCAAAACATAGTATCTATTTTTCTAAATTACTGCAGGACTAGACTGTTTTCACCTCACATGTACTTTCCCTGCACTATCTGAGCAGAGCTCTGTGTCAGCTGAGGAAGCACAGTAGACTGCAGGGCAAGGACACAGTCTCTTCAAGGCTTCTCTCTCAGTATGGAGCCCTGCCTGGGTTGAATATGGACAAAGACTATGTTATCACTCTGCGTCCTTCTTTACGAGTAGTCTGGGCATGTGCATTTTTCTGCAGCAGGTAAAGTCTCTGTAGAGTCTAGGGACTTCACTTGAGCGCAATGTGAGGATGTGTGGAAGGAAAGCTTCTTGTGTTTCCTATGTTCTCCTCCCTACTTCCGTGCAGCTGTACAAAGCTTGTTCTAAACCTGGTAGTCACAGGGTACCCTTTCCTATGGCCTTTAGACACGCTCTTTAGCTGCTTTAGAGCTGTAGTGAGCAGTTTAAACTATGTAATTTTTGGTGAAGTAAATAATAAGTATAGTCTTAAGACAAAATATTGTCTCCAACATAAAAAAGAAGCATAATTTTGTTCAAGATGGACTTGGACTATCTTGCTCAATGCGTTTGGTGTGATAGGTGGATATTGACTTGGCTGAAGAATGGCTTATTTCACACAAAAGAGTATTTTGGCACCTGTATGATCTAGATGGTGCCTGCTCCAATCTCTCTGCCAGATCCCACTGTGGTATTTGAAACAGAAACCTAGATCAGTATCACAGAAGATGTGAGTGTTATAAAAGTACAGTGTTACACATTGTCATATTATAGCCTGCCTGGAATGTTGAAATTACACGAAGCTACACATATTTTTTCTGTGCCCAAGGTTTTAAGGTACACTTAAGGTATGAACAGAGTCTATAATGGTGGATGGGACTCACCCTGTATGAATCTTGACCAGTTCACAGGCACAACATATGAGGATGCAAAGATTTCTTTTTATTCAAAAATGCATTAAAAAATATAAGTATGTTAAAATTTCCCACTGCTGCATAAAACAAATTTAAAATATACAGCATGCAGATGTTTATGCTTTAGGGCATAAGTAAAATTCTAAACTGCCTGAGATCAGGAACATATTTTCCCTCTGGACAGTTGTGCATTTCAGAATTTTTTGGACTTCTCTCAAAAGCATTGGCTGTTACTTATTTTTAAGAAAACAAACTGGACTGACTGAACTATTGGTTTAAGCCAAAACAGCACTTCCACAAATTCTGTGGCGTTAGCAATTTTTGCCTTACATCAGGGGTATGACTTTCTCAAACAAGCAGCACAAGAAGAGCAGAAATACACCCTGGCATTTGCCTGCATAGCAGATTGCAGTGACCTACATTTGTCTTCTGCAACCAATTCTCAGTAGCCTCTGTAATGATCAAATTGATGGTTTAAAGGTATGTATCACTGGAAGTGATAAAGCATGATGTTTCCCTTGTATTTCAGCTTTGAAATGGATCAGAATTTGTGGCATGTAGCCACCAAAAATGCATCACAATAATCTACTGAATTTAATGACTTGTGGTTATGTAATCCCTCAAACACGCCAGTAGTAATCTTTTTAAAACTGATTGATTTTGATCCATGGCTTTCTCTGTGTTTTCTTCTGTACAAAACAGCACTTTAAAATGTTCTTCAATTTGATCTTTATGGTATACATTTTATTTTTATTTCCAGTTGCCATTTCTTTTAAAATGTCAGACACTTATTTAATGTCTTACAGGATGGCTTCTTGGGTACAAGTGACACTACTGTGGTGTGTTACTGCAGTGACATCTCTTACATTTAGTGCAATTCCTGGCTAAGCCAAGCTACGTAGCCACAAGAGAGACAGCTGGCTTAAAAAAGCCATTGAAGTAGCTGTGTAGCTTTATTTCGCTTTACTACTACACATTTTGTGTACTACTCTTCCTCTTAAAATAATCCCAGAAAGTAGTCTCACAAAAATGTTTGACCCAGAGTAATTTTGGAATGAAAAGTTAGGAGGCTTGTGCAGACTGCACTGACTCTTATTTCATGTATTCAGAAACACTCAGGCATTTAACCAGACTCTCAAGCAATGTGGGCAAACTGTAACCCAGATTTGGTCTGTAAACAAATTCTGCCCTAACACATCTCAGACATCTCAGATTCCCATGGGAGATCCTTCATTTTGTACTAGTCATCTAGTGTCTTGACAAACAGCTGCAATACAGAAGTGCAGTTCCTAACTGTGAAGAGAGGCATCAGAACTCATCATGCCTGACAGATCTGTAACTAGCACCAGCCTCCCTGTGGAATGGACTTCTGTATGAGTACTCAGCAGTCTTTTGCAGAAATAAATTCATTTGTCCAATTGTAATATAAAAAATGGAGGTCCAGAAGGAGGAAACATAAGCCAGAATCTCCCATCCTATAGAATCAGAACCACTCTTACATAATAAGTTTAGGTTTTCGCTGTGTCCCCAGAGTTTTATTTATTCTTGTTCTTGGCAGAGAACATGTTGGAGAATCACCAACATGACTGAGAACTGTGTACTGTGGCTCCTGAAACAGTGCCCTGTGAGGAATATCCATGAACAGCTGGGAAATAACATGTCGAGATATGGTGCCCGAGGGTAAGAAGCACTGTTCACCAGTTTTGCAGAGTTGATGGGAGTTGTTCTTTCTGTGATGTTGCGCATATACAAATATAGAGAAAGAGAACGTTGTTATCAGAGAGTTAAACTCAACTTGATACAAAGAGACATTACCCCAAGAATGGACACTATTATTTAGTTATGAGACCATAGGCCACTAAAACAAAGGCTGAAGGAGTACAACGTCCATACAAAATATTTGGCCCATGACAAATAGAACTGATATAGCACAGTGATTACCTCTTTAAAAGAGCCTAGATGATTAGGATGTATACAATATTCAGGAAAGGGCTTTTTTCAGTTTTTGGCAGACATAATTTTTGCATTTCTGAGCAATTATGAAGAATAAAACTCTTCATTTTTAGCTGTGCTCATTTCTTAAATCCCTATCTGTCTTTTGTGTAAAACTTATTTTATGTTAGCAGTACCAGCTGGCATACCGAAGTTTTCCATGTATTACATAATGCATATAGTCATGGACTGGATTTGTAGGCTTTGTTACATAAAAAGAGATCCTTTTACATGCAATAAAACCCTGGATGTAGGACTGTATATGCTTCAGCTACAGTGTCTACCATATATCTATTTCATTCAATATTTTATTTACTTCAGCCCTGTTGGGGGAGAGGGGTGTTTAATAGCCAAACATAGTCTACAAATTATGCTGTTCTGATGACTAAATGAATGCAGATGATAAAGTCCCAAAGTTACATGGTGGATCCGGCAGCAAATTTAACTTCTGACAACTTTGCTATGAATTATTTATTTAAAGCTGAAACATAAACTTCTGATTCTGGAAATTACAAGCTACCAAATGAAATCTGGCATATTTTCCCAGTCTGTCTTGAACCCCCATATATTCATGTCATCTGATGCTGATACAAGTCAATAATGCTCCAGAAGTGTGTTTATTTTTACTGGATTCATCTCATCCCATATGTTCACTTGCAGTTATTTCCACCTGTTTGGAGCTATTCACATAGCACACACTTTTAATTCAGACTAGACAAGCTCCTTGCATGAGAATCAGACCTAGATATTTTAGACCTCTGAATTTGAGCTGAATGTTTGCTTAATTAAATGTAACTCTCCACAAGAAACTAGAGCTTTACACTTACTGTGAAAAGGAAGAAGAAAGGGTCTGTTGAATGCTCCGGTATCATCCGTTCACTAAGAAAAACCATACCACTATGGGTCAGTGTCCT
>VZTO01019977.1:1542-15489 GCA_013400615.1 Syrrhaptes paradoxus | reverse complement strand
GATGTCTGGCGAGTTGAAGTCTCTCACAAAACCAAGTGGGAGTGATCATGAGACTTGTAGAATGCCTCATTTGCTTCGTCCTGCTGGGAGGGTGGCCTGTAACACACTCCCAGCAGGATATCAGCCTTGTTACCCCTTCCCCTCATTCTTACCCATAAGCATTCAAACTTATCATCACAATCCTCAATTTCTATACAACCAAAACACTCCCTAACATACAGAGCCACCCCACCTCCTCTCGTTCCTTGCCTGTCCCTTCTGAAGAGCTTACAGCCATCTATTGTGGCACTCCAGCTATGAGACTTGTCCCACCATGTTTCTGTGGTGGCCACTAGGTCACAGCTGTTCTGTTGAGCAACGGCCTCCAGCTCCTCTTGCTTGTTGCTCACACTGTGTGCATTAGTGTAGATGCACTTGAGCTGAACTGTTGAATCCACTCCTACCCTCAGTGTGGCACCCCTGGGCTTGTCTGTAATGGGCCTGGTAATTCCCCCTTCCCCCTTCGAACCTAGTTTAAAGCCCTCTTGATGAGCCCTGCCAGCTTATGAGCAAGAATCCTCACCCCCCTGTGAGATAAAAGTGCATTAAAGTAACAACCTGAAGTTGTTTTGCAGGAGATTTGATGGCTGTGTGACTGGCTAAGATAGTTAAGAACTGTGAAAGGGTCTCTTTGAGTCTATTTGCCAACAAATGTCTGTAACCGTGCAACAGTGCGTTTCTTTTCCACCAGAGGTTTCTATGTTCCTAATACCATATTCTAGGCTGCGGTCTCTAATTTAAGAATGGCTTTGTTAGGCCAGAGCAGAAGTATCTCTAGCCTGAGTGTTTTGTTTCCTACAGGACATTCAGCATCAGTTCCTCAAGAAAAATAAAAGGCTAAGTCTGTAGTGAAGCATCTCAGAATATGGTTCCAGGGTCTAGTGGTCTGTCACTCAGGGAAGGCGATCTTGAACCATGGAGGATGCCATGGTGTTTAATTGCCTCTGTTGGCTTTTAAATCCATGAGTGTTTCCAGACCATTTCTTGGCACCATCTGAACTTCCGGAACCACATAAAGCTCTTCAGCAAGGAATACCATAGTTTAAAGATCTACAAAGTAGATTTTTGTTTGTCTGTCTTCATGGAAACTTAAAACCTCCAATAATAAATTAAAAACTAAAATTGCAGTGTATCCCAGGAAGAAAGCATGAAAGATCAAGAGCATAGTGAAGCCTCTTTGTTCTTGCAGACAGAAGAGGTAGATTGCATTCACCATACAGAATAAAAAATAAAAAGCAAACCTTTAACATTGGTCTCTAGGTGGTACAGTAATAATGAAGACTAAATTAACGCAGCACAAGGCAGTCTGTAAATACTGTCATCTGCAAGTTTTACAATTGTAATACAAGATAACCATGAGGTAGGGGAGACTAAATGCGGTACAAGGGGAGAAAACAATGCGAAGTACTGTGAACTCTATTAGTATTCAAGTTTCTGAAGGGTGGTTCTTTCTGCCTTTCCCTTCTCTAAAGGGAAACTTGTTTGGAAGGTACAAGTAGAGCAAAACTGCAGTGAACGTATGAAGAAAAGTAGTTGAGGCTGTGAGAAGAGAGAATTCTTCTCGTGTCATAGAACTCCTTTGTGCTGTTTCAGCTGTTCCCACTTGTGAAGATGTACCTAATTACTACTTGGAGTCTCGTCTTTGCAACCATCTTATATGAAGAATTAAGTATAAATGTTTTCTACTGTTGAAGTATTAACTCTGTTGGATACAGACTCAGTGATGATGTGCAAGTTTGTTATAATGCTTCTGCACATGAAGGTCGAAGGTCTGCAGGTGAGCTTCTTGGTTTGAGTTGTCAGATTCATAAGTCATAAACTCTGTAGAGTGGTGGCTTAAAAAGAAGGCTACAAAAATAAGAGTCTTTCCAAGTTGGGCAAGAATAGAGAAAGTATCGTTGTGGTTTTAAAAGGTGAAAATTGTTCAGTGAATTGAGTGCAAGGGAATGTACCAGAAGCTTATTTTCTAAGTTTACTTAGACCCTGATTTTCAAGAGTATCCCATAGAGGAAAAGTTATTATAGTGGCTGTTCTGTGGTAACTCCCTTGAGTGTTCTAAAAATTCTTCAGGTATTGCAGGAAAGCAATATAGAAAAAATATTTTTAAAACAGAAAATGTCTAGTATTTAATGGCATCTCTGTGCAGGTTAAAGAACCCTTGGCATGCTTGGTGGGATTTGAAGATAGTGGGTTACATGCTTATAACTCAATATTGATTTAAGAGTGAGGCTTGAGGAGGGGGCAGGGAGAAAACTCCAGTTGTCACTAGCAGGCCTTACTTTTGTGGGACTTGGTAAAGTTAAGCTGTTTGGTTTACCAGGTGCAAAGCTAGTTAATGCTGGGAGAGTTTGAAGTACCGCTGTGAATATTTATTTTGAGCCTCTGATATTATGCAAAATATTCCAGGGCTGTAGCAGATTTTTTATATGAACTTTACAGAACAAGGTGGGAATTGATTGGTATAAAGAATACTGTAATTCCTTACTGGATAATTATGTATTACAATATTTACTAATGAAAATACACTTAGCAGTTCAGGGAGTTTAAATTTTATAACTTTAAGGAACAATAATTTGGAAGGTTCTCTGTTACTTTATTATTGGATCATCGCTTGGAAATGCTCATCTATTGTTGCTTGGAAATTGTGATGTCAGTCTTCAGTCTTGGCATTGTTGTGTTGTGGGTTTTTTTTGTGTGTGGCTGTGTGTACTCTTGCCTTTAGTCTTCGATTAACCTTCAGGGTCTTTGTGTATTGGGTTGGTTTTTTTTTGGCACTGCTTACATCATGTTGCTGGAAGGCCTGAAACACTGACTGCTAGGCTAGCAAACGAGTGATGCAGCACAGTGTAAAAGGATGTGGGGGAGAACTGTGCTATCTTTTGTTGGTGTGAAGAATTCATGTTGCTAAAGAAGTATGATTTTTTTTTTGTCCAGTATAATGGAATCATAGAATCACAGAATGGTTTGGGTTGCAAGGGACCTTAAAACTCATCCAGTCCCACCCCCTGCCATGGGCAGGGACACCTCCCGCTAGCCCAGGTTGCTCAAAGCCTCATCCAGCCTGGCCTTGAACCCCTCCAGGGATGGGGCATCCACAGCTTCTCCATGCAACCTGTTCCAGTGCCACACTGCCCTCACAGGAAAGAAAAATTCTTCCTAATACCTGATCTACATATACCGTCTTTCAACTTAAAACTGTAACTCCTCAGCCTATCGAAGGGTTCCTTTTTTGATTCATGGTCATGATGTGAATTTTGGTTATCTGGGGATGTTTCCATTTCCTTCAGAAGACAACTGAAAATACCCAAAGTGGCTTGTATTCACCGTTTTGGAAAGGAGTGTAGAAGTGAGGAAATGACACTGAAGTTTCTTGGGTCCTGCTGCTGATGTGTTGTCTGAGCTTTAGCTCTTGGGATATGGCTCTGCTGAGAAAATGCAGAAGTAGACATTTTCAAAGTTTGTTTAGATTATCACTTAAAACTATATGAAATTTGGTTTAATGATAGGAATACTCAAAAGACCTTGTAGGGAAGCTGCAAGTATTTTGTAATTTCTAGTTTGAAAGCCACTATAAGTAACATGCAATGTTATTTTTGTGGTGGTCTTGAAAATGTTCAGTACCTAGTCCCTGAAGAAACAGACTTGATTCCTGATTTATGTAAACCAGCTGGCATCCAATGTTTGAATCTGTGCTTCTGAGTTTTGTCACTCCTTTGTTACCTTCCAGTGTGCTTGTGTTCCCCCCGCAGAACTAATTGGTGAAAATATTTAGTCTACATAGTTTTGAGAGGTTAAAAAAAACAAAAAATCAACAAGTGTGAGCTGAAGGCTGAAGGAATATTGGTACTAGGAAAAAACAAACAAACAAACCAAAACTTTATTCAGTGTTTTGAATAGTTAAAATCTCATGACTTGTCTGTAATGTCAGGATGTTTCCAGGTGTGTTTAAAGGCAGTGGGGGCAGAAGCAACACTCTGGGGTTGCTTTTTGTGTAAGGCATCTGACATCAGGCTTATTGGTATTCCTTGTAGAAAGTTTGGACAATGTGCTGGTAATTTGTTTAAAATTAATAGAAATGCAAATACCTTCGAGCGGTATGTCACATATTCGGCTCTCTGGAACTGGTATGTTCAATTGGATCTTACTTTGAAGAGTACCATAGTGCCAAGCAATGGCTTTCTTTTAAGAGTTTAAAATGTTTTCAGTCAGTATGTGTGGAAGATGTTTCTTGTGTTGTCCTCAGTTCTGTTTTCCAGTCCCTCCCTTATTCTTGTCTTTTTTTCTTGGTTTCAGTTGTCTCAGTGATATTTTTTTTTCTCCTTTCTATATATATTCTGCTTGATCCCTTCTTTCCCCCTCTGCTTGGTTTTGTTCCTATTTTTTCCTTCTTTGTTTTTCTTTATATATGGTTAGATGAACACAGAGCTGAAGGAGGCTGGGCAATAGAAGAGATGCTGTACACTTTCATTGAAGGCTGATGGTAGAAAGTGGTGTATTGCTGTACCCATATACAAATAAATTGGGAGAAGCTAGTCTTTCCCTAAGAGGACACTAAAGGCATATGAAGAGAAGTGGCAAAGTAGAAGCCAGCTGAAGATGAGGAACACCTCAGGGAGCTAACGTCTTGAATGGCCGAGCAATGATGGTGTGGGTAGTGGAGCTAAACTGTAAGAAGAGACCTGATGGTGTTTGGAATATCTCTGTGTTTCCTGGGATAAAGGGTGAAGTTAAGCTGCCTAATGACACTGACCTATTGACCTATTGGGCAATCTTCGTTGATTCTTGCATCATAATGCTGCCTTTTAATTGTGTTCCCTTTCTTTTCAGGACTGCTGCAGGTCCAAAACAAAGAAAGGTTTTGAAGGGATGGAGACCAGCTGCATGCATTATTTACCTTCTTGAATTTTCTTTCTGATTTGAGACTTATTTTACCTGTGCCCATCCTGCTCTCATGTGCATCTTAAATTATATTGATTATTGGTTATTCTCCTGGAGTTTGATGGCTTGGTGTTTGGATTAAGATTGTGTTCATAATTCACTACTGCTGTGCATTGTTAGTCTTTGAGTAGTTTCAGAGTAAACCTCTTCAGGTTAAGGTGAGGCAGCCTTCTGTGTGACAGAAAGGTGCAGAAGCATGAAGGTAGGTGACCCCCTGTGCTTGGCTAGTGCCAGGTGAGCGCTGTGCTCAACTGAGACTACAGCTCGCTTTCTGCAGTTTTAAATACTCTTGTGTTCCCGGGTTACTGCTGTTGCAGTTTCCATTTTAACACCGTTGTCAATGTTTACAGCAGTCAGGCCAGCCTGCTCCTTGTTTACATGTGTTATGTTCTTCAGTTAGGGGGAAACAAATTTTACTGCTCTTTAGAATAGGTAATTGCTTCTTATGCCTAATTGATTTTTTCGAAACTACAATGCAGTTTTGATTGAAGAAGGCTTGTCTGTAATCTGCAGTTGGTTTCCTGAGATACACATTTCTAGGAAGTGGAGCCATGCAGCATATAAATTATATCATCAGTTGGGATGTGTTTGGAAATGAAATATTTGCAGCTATTTAGTGTTTAAGCCTTGCAGAATACGCTGGTGGATTTTTTTTTTTGTTACTAGTTCTCCATGGAAATCTTTGTTCAGTGGCTAACGGGGGAAATTGGTGTGAGAGTGAGGGATTCATCAGGTCCAATGAAAAATCAGCAATGATTGTGTGAGGCTAATTGAGTACTTAATGTTTTTAAAATTTAACTGAAAATGTTAAGGTTTGTTTTTTTTTTTACTGTTTCTGAAATTATATGAGCAGTCAGTGTCTTTTCGGTTTGTTTTTATTGATGAAAACAGTTTGGTAAAACTGAAATGCTCTTGCAACAAAATATTTTGTCCTCAAATGTGTTTACAGTTTTTAGAAGGTTTTGGATCACAGTTCTGAACTTTTTATGCAATACTTCAGTAACAATTACATCTGTTGCATTCCACAAGATTATTAAATTGTGGACTGCTTTTTTTTCAGTCGGATACTAAATTTTGTGTTCAGACTAGCAACAAACTGTTTTGTAAATAAACAGCAAATGCTGGCAAGTGAATCCTCTTCCTCCTTCAGTACATGTGGGTGTACCAGGAACATGTGTAACTAGTAGTTAGGAACAGAACTTGCCTTTGTATTTTCACTGACTTCTTAGGAATCAGTCTTACTTTCTACTATTCCTCCAGTACTGTGGTTGGAGAATACCCTAAAATGCAGTAACTTAGAATATGACAGCAGTTATTTGTTGCTTCTCTCAGCTCTGAGAAAAGACCACTCTATCCTGTAATCCTTAATAAATGGTGCCTTATCTAAATGAGGAGGATAAGATGTAGAGGATGAAATTATTATAATAAGCTGGAAATTAGCAATATTGTCTTCAGATTTCTCATTTCTCTAATTCCTGATACCAGTGTTCCCCGAGTCCTGATGTTTCATTTAAAATTCCATTTTTTCTTCCACTATTTCCAACTGTAAGAGCCAGAAATACTCTTCTGATAAATTTGTACTTGCTGCAACAGAGCAAAACGAAGAAAATTATTTGTCCCGATTTATTGGTGTATGTGTAAAACTGTATTTTTATATATAAAAAAGTAGAAGGAGTTCAAGTTTGCTTCTGTCTTCCTTCAGAAAAATGGGTGATGAAAGCATGCCACAGCCCAGGAGTGTGGCAGAACCAATCATCCCATTCCTGTGGAGTTCAGCTCCCTGATACTGTCACTCAAGTTCACAAAATGCTCTTGAAAATATTTCCCTCCAGTACTTTGCTCTCTACCGAGGGAAGCACTATGAATTTAGTTGCGATAATTGCTTTGCTTTCCCTTCATCTTCTCACGCTTTTACTATCTAGGAACTCTTATCAGACTTGAGGAATAAAGTACTCTGATATGAGCTTGTGGNTCATCAGTTGGGATGTGTTTGGAAATGAAATATTTGCAGCTATTTAGTGTTTAAGCCTTGCAGAATACGCTGGTGGATTTTTTTTTTTGTTACTAGTTCTCCATGGAAATCTTTGTTCAGTGGCTAACGGGGGAAATTGGTGTGAGAGTGAGGGATTCATCAGGTCCAATGAAAAATCAGCAATGATTGTGTGAGGCTAATTGAGTACTTAATGTTTTTAAAATTTAACTGAAAATGTTAAGGTTTGTTTTTTTTTTTACTGTTTCTGAAATTATATGAGCAGTCAGTGTCTTTTCGGTTTGTTTTTATTGATGAAAACAGTTTGGTAAAACTGAAATGCTCTTGCAACAAAATATTTTGTCCTCAAATGTGTTTACAGTTTTTAGAAGGTTTTGGATCACAGTTCTGAACTTTTTATGCAATACTTCAGTAACAATTACATCTGTTGCATTCCACAAGATTATTAAATTGTGGACTGCTTTTTTTTCAGTCGGATACTAAATTTTGTGTTCAGACTAGCAACAAACTGTTTTGTAAATAAACAGCAAATGCTGGCAAGTGAATCCTCTTCCTCCTTCAGTACATGTGGGTGTACCAGGAACATGTGTAACTAGTAGTTAGGAACAGAACTTGCCTTTGTATTTTCACTGACTTCTTAGGAATCAGTCTTACTTTCTACTATTCCTCCAGTACTGTGGTTGGAGAATACCCTAAAATGCAGTAACTTAGAATATGACAGCAGTTATTTGTTGCTTCTCTCAGCTCTGAGAAAAGACCACTCTATCCTGTAATCCTTAATAAATGGTGCCTTATCTAAATGAGGAGGATAAGATGTAGAGGATGAAATTATTATAATAAGCTGGAAATTAGCAATATTGTCTTCAGATTTCTCATTTCTCTAATTCCTGATACCAGTGTTCCCCGAGTCCTGATGTTTCATTTAAAATTCCATTTTTTCTTCCACTATTTCCAACTGTAAGAGCCAGAAATACTCTTCTGATAAATTTGTACTTGCTGCAACAGAGCAAAACGAAGAAAATTATTTGTCCCGACAGTCCTGTTTTATTGGTGTATGTGTAAAACTGTATTTTTATATATAAAAAAGTAGAAGGAGTTCAAGTTTGCTTCTGTCTTCCTTCAGAAAAATGGGTGATGAAAGCATGCCACAGCCCAGGAGTGTGGCAGAACCAATCATCCCATTCCTGTGGAGTTCAGCTCCCTGATACTGTCACTCAAGTTCACAAAATGCTCTTGAAAATATTTCCCTCCAGTACTTTGCTCTCTACCGAGGGAAGCACTATGAATTTAGTTGCGATAATTGCTTTGCTTTCCCTTCATCTTCTCACGCTTTTACTATCTAGGAACTCTTATCAGACTTGAGGAATAAAGTACTCTGATATGAGCTTGTGGATGGTGGATAGTATTTGTCAATCTTCTCATGCAGGATAGGTGAAATATGGTTCTGTAATGCTGTTGAGGAAATTGGATATTTTTTGACAGAAATATGGCTCAAAAATAACTTTGACTTCTTTATGATGCTTTATACCATGTAAGCAGGTGAAGCAGAGGTCTGTGCAGGGTGAAGGGGAGCTGTTAGAGACAGGTCCTTGCCAGCATTACTCTAAATGGGTTGTGTGCTAATCTGAGAACAAGAGTCACTTCTTGGTAGAAAAGTTGCATGTTTAAAGATCCTAAGGTGTAATATAATCAAGAGCTGGGTTATCCTTTTTCTGAGTGCAAGTACACGGTTCTGTGAAACAGTGGCCAGTAGCTGGGGAGCTGGAAATGCTTGGAAAGAGAGGGTTTATATTTTGCTGCCCTTAATGTTTTGCAGAATAATAATTTTTCCGAAGTGTTATGAAATGCATGTATTTATATTAAATCATGTATTTATATTTACAGCTTACATCTTTTGCCTGCTGTCCATTTTCTTATAGCTGGTAGTTTTTTCAAGATGGATATTTAAGCTTTGTTCTCAGCACATTTTCCTCAGCTTTTCCAAACCCCAGCTTGACACCTGTTAAGGCATTGAGGTTGTTCAGAAGAGCTATTGCCCTGGCAGGGTGATCCCAGAACAAAACTGACGTGAACAAGCAGCAGTATTTCCTAAGCTTTCTTGGCTGCTTTCCATGCAAGTGCACATAAATGGTGCTTAAAAAATCCCTAGCTTGAGGTTCAGGCCGTGTTTGACAAAATTCATGCAAATTGAGAAGATTTGCACCTAAGTTCCCAGTTTGTCCTTGGCCTCTAGGTGGTGGCCTCGCCGAGTGTCTGAGAACTTGCACAAGTTGTCTAGACCTGCCTTGAGCAGTTTTGATTAGCTGCTCTCCAGAAATTCCCCCAAACTGATGTGATTCTATGTGCAACCGAGTATTTTAGCTTTCAGGGTATTTGTTGCTTAGCCAGTAGTGTTACTGGTTGTAAGGCCGGTTATAGACATCCCAGGTCATAATGAGTACAACAGACACAACATTGAGGGGAAAAATAGTTCTTGGTGAACAGTTTTATTCCAATTTGGTAAATTAAAATAGAATTATCCCTTTGGAAAAAAGTGTGCCACTTCATTTGAACATTATTAGCAGTGTACCAGTTAATTTCAGATATTAGTAGAAGGATTAGGCTCTCTGCAGTATTAGAAATGTAATTAAACTTGACAGTACTTGTGCAATCCCGAATTTTTTTTTGTTCGTACATCAGTGTGTTGGGGTCACAGACTGTAGCGTTTGTAGAGGCTATTCTGAGATTAATATTCAGAGTTTGGTGTTGGTGGAAGCTTCGTGAGTGGTGTAATTCTTGAAAAGTGCATCACACTTAAATAAGAAATTGCCTTTCTTATCTGACACATGTATGTGTGTGATGTTAAATATCCCTGCTCAAGAAATAAATATATCAGCACTTGACANTTTTTTTTTTTGCCTGTTGTTAAATTCCTGCAGGATTTCATGTGTTTTTTTGAAACACACTAACTTCACTGGTTGAAGGATTTGCACGCAGATAGTGCATTCAATCTACCTTGACAGGGCTTTTCATGAAATGGAGTTGCTTGTAAATTTTTTCAAGCAACATGGCAATGTTTTTGCCAGGAAGAAATTTCACTGAGGGCCCTTGCTATTACACTTAAATAAGAACAGGGGAAAAAAGAACCCAAAAACAGAAGGAGGAAACAGGTAATTGTTTCTACATTATTTTCACAGACATCGAACGATTATAGTAGCTGAAGTTTACGTGGTTTAAATTAAGTGTATTGTGAAATAAGGGTATTAAAGCATGTGCTTGCATGTGCATCTCTATATAGCTCTGAAGAGAAATTGAGATAATATTCAGGTATGCGTTAGCCTACATCTTATGATTGCATTAGAAATTGTTGATCCACTGAGACAGAACTTTGCCTGGCAAGCTTCAGAGGATTCACTGACTTCTAAAGAAATTGAGAAAAATGATTGTGTGTTTATGAGGTTGGGAAGGCATAATGGGTTTTGTAAAATGTATTCCTTGTTTTATTTTAAGGTAGAGGCAGACACAGTGAATGGAGTCCTTGCTGTACAACCATCTCTGAACAGAACACCTGGGGAAGGTACCTCTCTGGCGATGGGCTTTCCCAAGGCGGAGACATTTTTCAGGGCTAGGGTTTAAGTTGTTTGAAGGAACTGGCAAGCTCTATTAAGTTCAGTGAAGTAGTAGGACTAAATGTAAAATGTGACTTTGCTTTCCTAAATTCTATTAATGACTCTAATTTTTTTTTTTAATTTTCCCTGAGTCTGTACTCCTGGAAAGGAGGCACTTTACACTGTCTGTGAGGAAGGCTGTAAGGCAAGCTATGGCACGCTGAAGTATCACAGACTTGATTCTCAGCCAGGGTAAATTGGTACAGCTCTAATAAGGTGGGAAATCACTGCAGCTTCAAATTGACTGAAGACTCCATTTGAACGGCTGTTGCTTTAATTGCTTTGAAAATAGAGATAATTTTGTGTTCCCTATGTTACATTAATGCTTTAATATCTCCATTAAACACCTAGTTATAGTAGTAAGGAAAAGTAGTTCAGGAGAAGGAAGGAGCCTGGAGGTGAGCAGTAGCCAAAGGGTGTGTGAGTGTCCTGCTGGTGGTATCGCACCATATCTGTAGCAGTCCCAAAATATTCTGTTCCATCAGTTTACCCTCATTGCAACCCTTTGGTAGAAGAAATGGAGGGGATTTAATCTTCAACTCCTGTTGTTGAAAATAGTGCCAAATTTTCCTAGGTTTGTAATGAGGTGTCTAGAGCTAGCAAGGCAAGCTGTTGGACTATGACTTCCAGCTGAACCTCTTCCTCAAAGTCTTGTACTTTATGAAGCTTTCACCTAGGAGAGTTTCAGTGGCTTGCTTGTTGAAGTGGAAAGATGCAGGTGGGCAGTAGTACTGCATTGCTATAAGCCAGAAGGTACGAGTAGTTTAAAAAATCTTCATTGTTATCATGCAGAATAGATGATAGTTGTGACTTAGATTGGGTGTGTTTCATTAGGGAAGGCATTAAATCCAATGAGAGCCAGGGCACGTGTGTTCAGCCACACTAAAAATGTGAATTTGCAAGGCCAGTTTTATGAGTAGCAGATGATGATCCTTCAGGGTTTATCATCCCATTCAAGTGGTATTAAGATTTTTGTGTCTGATTACTGTACAGTGTTGTTTTATTAAGTGTTACTGCTTCTTTGATAATACCCATTGAGGCTTACTCCTAACTTCCACCATGAAGAGAAATGAAAAATATGAAGAGTTTCCCTTCAGGACTTCTTGAAATAAATCTATGGCAATTAGAAATGGCTTTTTTTCTGAAGATTTCTCTTGTCCTTTTTCATTGGAGGAAAGGAAGGGCTACGGATGAAAAAAAAATTTCCTTTTTTTTTTNCAAAGGCACTGCAAAGGGGGGTGTGTGTATATTTATAAACAGTATATAGAATGTATTATCTCCTTGCTGCTGAACTCTGGCACTGCTTCGTACTTCTTAAGAAGCTTGTTTAGTAGTGTTGGTAGATAAAAGTGCACCAGTGTGATTGGGGATCGCTGCAAGAAGGTATGGTGTACGAACGGAGTATACACAGATAAACGATGTACAGGCGAAGTCTGAATGCTTATCATAGTTACTAGATGGCTATGAGAATATAAAAAGAGAATGCCTTCCACTTACTTTTAAAAAGTGATTTGAACCATTTATTGAAGCGTTCAATGCTGCTAGACTGCAAAGCTTGTGTAGCCAGCCCTGTAGTTGTGTTCAGTGGCAAGGCTATGGGGTATCTTGTTTCTTTAAAAGATTCTTAGGAGGTGGGGCTATTAAAAAAAAAAACGTAGTTCTCTAGTAAAAAACAAATTACTGATTTTTATTAAATGTAGGCTGCTTTCTGAGTGAAGCTGGTCCCTCCCTCTGTTAAAGGTCTTGTAGTGTTTCAGCTGCTTGCTTTGGTATGTTTGTCAGTTGGTTGGGGTTTTTTCGATACTAGAAGTATTACTGCGATGGAGGAGCTAGAATATACTCTGTTTTGGGGACTGCAGAACTGGAATAAATTACTGTGCTGAGTTTGTGATGAAACACAAGTTTTCCTGTTGAAAGGCGAGCAGAGGTTTTATCACTGCTGCCACCGTGAGGTGCTGAGGATCCAAGGTAATGTATGTGAGACATGAGAAAGGAGGGGTGAGTTTCTCACGGCACCTGCTTATGTTTCTGGGAGAGGAACTGGGAGTCATACTCTCAGTAGCTGTGCTGGGCTGCAGTTTATGCAGCTGTTTCTCATGGGTGATAAGTTTAAAAGCTACTTTTCCCCCCTTCTGTGATGAATCATAGTCATGATGACCTGTAGTNTGGTTCAGCATTGACAATGTGTAGCTAACAGACAGTAACTTTTCTATAGACAGGGATCTGTTTCATAGAGCTTGCTTAGCTTCTTGTGATTGCTTCTGTAATGTCAATGGTTCAGATGATGCAGTGGTCAGCTAAACTGTCTGAATGGAGAAGTGAAATACAGGCGCTTGGAGTGTGTTTTGCACAAGAAAAAGACTGCTAGCTGTTAATACTAGTGAGATGAAATTTATTCTTTGCTAGCTAAAGGCTGCACTGTTTAATTTATACACTGTGGCCTGTCTATGGGAAATTGGGGTGCTGCATTATGAAAGCTTCACTTAAATTGTTGCTCAAGATGTGTAATAGCTTATTTCTGCAATCTAAGCAAGATCTATATTGTGCCAAGTGGAAAACTAGTGATATTAGCACACGTTTTAGAAAGACTTTTCAACATCTTTGATTTTATAGTGTTGAAATTTAACTTTGCTCCTCTTACAGCTAGATCTAATTTGGAGTAATGAGCAAAGAAGAAGGATACAAACAGGCAGAATCTTGTTTTAATGGGTCTTATGTTCTCCATTGAGTCCTCCTCCATAAGAAAGTTTTGGAGAGGTTCTGTGACTCTTGGAAGAGTCTTGACCTGAAACAGAACGGAATCAATGAGCCTTCTACCTTACTGTTGGAGGATGTTTGTGTGTACAGATATATGAGAGCAGGGCGAGTACATGAAGCTGTGAAAGCAGGTGGAGACTTCTGTATCCTCTGTTATCGCCTGTTGCCGTAATGGAAGGAAAAATTCATCTGCTGGGGATACTGTAAAGCAATGCTCTGACGTAATGGGAAGACTTGATGGTGGTGGAGGATTTCTGACTTTAAAACCAAGGTTTCTGCCCCTTCTTTAAAGTAGGAGGGACCTTCGGAGATCATCTAGTCGAAGGCTGTGGTCAAAGTAAGGTTAACTAGATCAGGTCAACTTATTGGTCAGTCTGATAAGTAGAAACCTTGTGGATTAACCCCAGCCCATCACAGAAGTTTGCAATTGCCTTCTCTCTAAAAGATCTCTTCTTTTACATGCCAATGCCATGAATGCAACTGCTGCCAGCCCACTCACAGAATCACAGAATGTTAGGGATTGGAAGGGACCTCGAAAGATCATCTAGTCCAATCCCCCTGCCGGAGCAGGAACAC
>VZTO01019975.1:1639-33944 GCA_013400615.1 Syrrhaptes paradoxus | reverse complement strand
CGGCGAGGCCAGGCTGGGCCGATGGGGACAATCCCGGGCCGGGGGGGGACAATCCCGGGCCCAGGGCTCCGTTGGCGGCCACACTCACCGAGTGCTGCCCGAGGTCATGCTGCTTGAAGGTGGTGGAGAGGGAGATGGGCGGCACCACGGCGGCCGAGCGCCACTGCTCGGGCTCCTGCCCGGCGTGGATGGCCTGCGTGGCGAAGTGCTGGAAGGGCGGCAGGAACCCCGGGGCCCCGCCGCGCTCCATGGCCGCGCTCACTCGCCCGCTCCCGCCGCCGGCTCCGCGCACACCACCGCCGCCCCGCCCCGAGGGGCCCGAAGAGGGCGAGGCCTCGCTGCCGCCTCTCATTGGCTGAGACGGGGAGGGGCGGGGCCGGCGGCGCCTGCGCTGCAGGGAGGGGAGCGGCGTTGAGGCGGAAGCGCCGCGGCCCCTCCTCAGCCCCGGTACCCGCACCAGGGCCACGGCAGCGCGCTCCCCGTCTGCGGAACGATCCCCCCCGGAGGACAGGCAGGGGGTCCGAGCGGCTCGGTCCCCGGGAGATGCGGTTCCTCACAGAGAAGAAGCGGCTGCCCGGCAGCCCGTGGCCCTGGGCGCGGGAGAAACGCTAGAATGGCGGGGAGGGCGGGCAGCACACCGGTGACCCCACCGAGCCATCCCCGGGGAACGGCAGCCTCCCGTGGGTGCCCCCGAGGCCGGGCCCAGCGAGGACACAGTCCTAAACTGATACATGTACAGTTACAGAGCTTTTCCTAACGCCTACACCTTCCTCTCTCACATTTCAGGCTGAATTTTGAAATAATTCTCGTAGCATTTGCTGGTAAATTCAGAGCACAAGGGGATCTCCGTGGAGGAGATACTCTGATTATTCTCCAGCCTCAGCACATGGTAGAAACCTGAAATTGGCAATGGAGGGATTTAATCCTGCGCTGACAAGTCAGTTTCCTGTAGGCCTGTGGGAAATGTTTAAAGCTGCGCTGCCAGGACACCAAGTCGGTGTCCGGTGGCCAGTGAGCCCCGGGCAGTATGATAAAGGGTTATTTCCTTTTTATAATAATCTGAGAGTCCCATGGAGACAAAGGGGAAAACAGAATTATTTCCTTTTCATACGGAATTGCTTCCTCTACCTCCAGTTTCACGTTTCGGTTAAGTGTGTCGCCCACGATAGCCTCTCGCGGCTGTTCCTGGAGGAGGCTGTCCTGTCCGCGCACAGCTCTTTGGTGGTGCTGGTCCTTCCAGGGACGCAGATCCTCACCCCAGTATCCCCACCACTGGCTGCTGAAGCGCTTCATGGATTAAGTACAAAAAGGAACTCTGCAGGTGCTATTGCTGTGGGTTAGTCTTGAGAAACCGGAGTAAACAGCTTGATTTTTCTTTTTAATAAGGAGATACAAAAAATTCTGAAGTGCTTTGGGACAGCACCAGCTGAAAAGAGAATGAATACTTCCACTTGAACAGAAGCCATGGAGGCTACGATGTCTTAAAATTGACCTACTTTTTCCTGTTAAATTTCATTTCCTTTATTGTTCTTTGTCACGTTGAAAAATGCGTTGCTCTCGAGCATCTCTCAAGCCAGTCATCCTGAATGCCTGGGAGAAGCAAAGTTCATTTCTCCAGAGCGGGCAAATTCCATGCACGGTCCTCCAGGACATCATTTATTTCTGTTTTGCCTTGTGGAAGGAGGGAAAGAGGCAACCGGAGAGCTCTCCTCTGTACTCGGGTGCCTTCAATATTTTATTAGATACTGTGTAAGTTTAAATGTAGTGTTAGACTTACAGCTGGAATAAATGCAGATGCACGGGTACAGTATATAATTTTCATTCACTGCCTGCCTTTGGGTGGTGTAGTCTTTTATTCTTCTCTGGTTTTCGACCTATTCATTTATATACTAAAAAAGTGGGCATCCTTCCTGGAGGAATACACCCATGAGAAATTACACCTCCATTATTCATTTCCTGCTTGAGGAATTTCATAAGTGACATTTCCAGAGACTCACAGCCCAGAAACTGTAGAAAATGCAGTTCCACATTGCCACAATATCTGATCCTGCTGTTTTTATCTAAATTGCCTAGCGCTCAGAAGAGAGCGATTGAAGCAATTTAAGAAGATGGAGAATGTAAACAAGACAAAGTTGTGTTGTTAGATGCTAAAAAAACCCCAAACGTGCTCAAGAATTTGTAGGTGTATAACAATTACGCAGCACAGTCCTAGCACAGGAGGACATCTGGATTCACTACAAACGCCACATTTCACAGAGCAGTCCCTATTAGTAACGCATTCATTATATTTCCAGATTGAATAAGCCACTCCATAATAAGCTGGAAAACAGTGACTTCATGCCTCTCTCTGCTCTTAGCTGGCCTCCAGTAATTAAAAATGCAATGTGAAGCTTCCAACATCAGCTAAAACCTGAGCTAGCACATCTCCTCCACAAGACGAGCTACGCACCATACGTGTTCCCAGCACAGCACCAGGGCCAACAGCCTTTAGTGCAGCTCTGGAGAACACACGACTCATCAGAATCGCTAACAGTGTCAGCCTCTGCAATTCTGCTTGTAAACGGGTTTTAATTTTCTCTATAAACCAACAAGAATTAGAAAAATCTTGTTGGAAAGACCAATTGAATATAGAGCAAAGGTGATTCTTTCCCCCCCCAGCTTTATTTAAAATTCTGTGTTGGAATTGTAAACAGCCGTGCAGGAAGCAGCTGTGGTGTCACTCTGAAGACAACAGGCAAGAAATCGTATTTCATGGTTCCCATCTCTGCCTGGAATTCTTCTTAGTATGAGAGGAGATGATGCAAACTGGGTAAAGAAAGAGGTCACCCAGAAAGGAAGTTCTTTTGTCACTGCACATGTAATTTTCCTGACAACTTGTAGGTTGTTTCCCCTGGAACCATTAGTGAAAATTCCAGTTTACCTGGAATTTGACACATCATCATTTTAAAAATGATTCACTACAATACTGTAAGTAGATGCTTGTAGAACTAGCGCTAAAGCTCTTTTAGGGAAATCGGGAAGCTCTGAACCTAACACGTTGCTTTATGAGATGATAATGTGCATACAAGGACTGAAACACGGACAGGATGACGGGCTTGCCTTTCCCTTTTCCTGCATGTGCTTTTGAGGATGACAACTCATATTGGTCCCTTCATTCTCCAGATAACTTCTTGTTTCACAGGCATGTAGCACACTGGTTTTTTTCCTTCTATTTCACTTTCTCTTGGTGAATGAAATAGCCACACAAAGGAAGGAAATTGACAAATAAAGGAGGGAGTGGGTGATGTTTCATTCAGAACAGCATTAACAGCCTGTTTTTCTTCCTTGGCTCACAAGAGGGTTCACAGAAGCAGTGCCAGAGGAGATGCACGAGTGCTCATTTGCGATCATGTTCAGAAATATCTTGACCTTTTGTGACCCAGGAAGCAACCCAGAGCTTCTGTTCTCTTACCAAACGAGGGGAATTGGCTCATTTATTTCATTGCTGTGTGGTTTGTTTACACCTCTGGCACGCAGCAACGTACAGACATGTGCTGTCATCTATGCAGTTGTGTAACTAAACCTCAAACTAAGACACTCCTGGATCCACCTTGCCACTTTACAAACATATCTGAGAGGAACCCCTCAGAGTCATCACAGCAAATTTTTGCAACGGACTGAAAATCTGGGTCCTTCGCTCACCATACACAGCACCAGAGACGGTTCTTCTCTCCCTTGGCGGGCCGAGGCCTGCTCCCTCCCTGGGAAGCCAGGAGCCCTTCCCAAGAGCCGGAGCACTGGCGATGGTTCAAGGACACGAGATGGAAGGTCTGTAGGAATCACAGAATCACAGGATGGTTTGGGCTGGAAAGGACCATCTGTTCCACCCCCTGCATTGCGCAGGGACACCTCCCACCAGCCCAGGTTGCTCACAGCCTCATCCAGCCCGGCCTTGAACCCCTGCAGTGAACCTGAGCCTGTTCCAGCGCCTCACCACCCTCACAGAAGGTGCAGCCCTCTGGGCAATGCCCTCACCTCACGGGAAGAAAGGCGAGCTGTCCCATCCACAGGCTGCTCTTAGTTATAAAACAAGATATTCACCGTCCCTCTACCCGTGAGACAACAGCAGGGCCCTACTGCCGGTGTAAGGAGCATTTCCCTAGAACCACCGGCTGCATTCCCCCTGCAGACACAGCAGCGTCTGCACGAACCCCTGTGGAGGCCGCACCTCAGCCCTCACCAGCGCAGCCATCCGCCCAGGGGCTGCCCGCGCTACTCCGAGCGCTGTCCCCGCCTTCACCTCGGCGGCTGCCGCCAGAGGCCGCCCGCGGGCTTCTACCCCGGCCCGGGGCCCGCCCGTGTGAGAGCCGAGCGGGCACCCGCCGAGCCGAGGGAGGGGCGGCCCCGGCCCCGCCGCCTCAGGCGGGCGAACAACCCTCCGCCGCCTCCCGCCCTGCGCGCAGTCTCGCGGTGCTGGAGGGAGCCTCACTTCTCGCGAGAGCACTGGGACAAGATGGCGGCGGCGCCGGGCCGGTGAGCGGGCTCCCGGCGGGCGGGCAGGCGGCTCCTCAGCGCGGCGGGGCTGCGGGTGCTTCTGGCGGGGGTTATGCCGACGGGACGGGACTCACCGCCGCGCCTCTGAACCGGATCGAACCCTCCGGTGAACCTTCCCGGCGGGGCCGCCGCTGGCGATGACCGGGGAGAAGCTGCGCTCGCTGCGCAGGGACCATAAGCCCAGCAAGGAGGACGGGGACCTGCTGGCGCCCGGCGAGGAGGAGGCGGCCGCCGCGCCCGGAGGCATCTTCACCGGCGGGCGGGGGAACAGCGGCAAGAGCGGGCGGGCCGGGGGCCACCGCATCTTCAGCAACCACCACCACCGGCTGCCGCTGAAGGGAGGGGGGCCGGCGGCCGGCGGGACGGGCCCTCCCGCCGAGCCCGACAAGTGCCCGGCCAGCTTCCCGGTCCACGAGTGCGTCTTCAAGGGGGACGTGAGGCGGCTCTCGGCCCTCATCCGAACCCAGGGCATCGGGCAGAAGGACAGTCACGGTGAGCGGCCCGGGCGGGGGGGGACGGGCGGGCCGCGGGAGGCCCCGGGGGGCGGCGGCCGTTTCCCCGCCGCGCTGTGGAGAGCTCCGGCTGCTGCCCCGGGCCTCGTCCCTGCCTGGGGGGGCGCCGCCGGTGTGTCACCCTCGGGGTCCGGGCAGCCGGCGGGGCGGGAAGCGGTCGGAAAATCCCCGGGATCGGGGGATGAGTGAGCGGTACCGGCTGTTGTACCGGCGGGGCTGGGAGGGCTGCCTCTGGCCGGGTGTGCTTCGCGGCCGGAAACTTAGTTCGTTTAAAAAACAAAATGATTTTTTTAAAAGTGTCCGAGGTGTCTGCTTGTGGAGATGATGGGCGAGGGGTTCCTTTGCTGGTGGGACTGGCTTTGATTTTTCCCTGGGCTAAAGAAAAACCCAAACCAAAACTCTNTTTTTTTTTTTTTTTTTTTTTTTTTTTTAAACGCTTTAGTTTTGGAATTTGATAGAGACAAAATCTTGTTTTCGACTCCTCTGCAAGTTTGCTTTAGACATAGAAGAGGTGGAAATGTGATCCTTATATTCCTCCTCAATATATAATTTTTTAAAGTCTTGCTAGGGCATTTTAAAAATAATATGTTTAATTTGGGGAATAATTTATGTTGTTAAAAAGTGAATCAGCCTCTCAAGCCAGTTTAAGTTTCATGGTTAGTTTTAATCTCTCCTTCCTACCTGTTTCAAAAGGACAGTGATCCGTTCCTGCTGGAGACGTGAAGTTAGACGGGACGTGGTATCTGGACAAGCTCTGATTAAAGGGTGCAGATACCTTCTTTTCCTAATTAAGAGATGAACGTTCCCTTTGTTTTACTTAATTGTATTATGTAAAATAAAAAGGGACATTAAGGTAGAGTGATCTTTGGGATCGGTGCAATAGGAAGGATAATGTAACATGGAAATTAAAAGCCATGATAGCATTGGGCACTCTGAAATGCAAACTAGTGTACACGGAGTAATATACAGCTCGGTTTTCTCATTCAAGACTGGGAGGAGTATTTCTTACAACTGTCATAACGTTTTTCTAAGTATGTGGTTATAAATATAGCTACAGATATATTTATCCTGTCATCTTCATTCCAAACATTGCAGCAGAGACTGGTAGAATGAAAGCAACAGACTGGGGAAGGAATTTTCTCACTCGCTGTATTCCTTCTGCTGACTTCTCCCCTACACCACCTCCAATTCCTCATCAAATATCTCCTCATCATAAGCTTATTATCTTTATTTTGGAGGCACTTCCTGACCCATCTTTGCTGCACCATCCTCTTCAACATGTACCACGTTCATACCACCCTTTTTGGAATATATACACACACACCCCCACCCTTACATAAAAAAAAGCTTTCAAATGAACGTCCTTCTGCTTTCTCCATGTTATTTACAGTAGAAACATGTTGCCCATTTCTGTCTCATTATCTTCCTCCAGATTTTTACTTTTAAGTGTTCCTTTGCTCTTAAGGCTTGACATACCAAAGGCCTGACTACTATTTCCTTGTTATTGTTTTCTTTCTGCCTGAATCCATCTGTCACTTGTTTACGTGTTTGAATTGTGAGTTATTTGGGGTAGATAACTTCAGCTGGCAATCATACTCAGAAATAAGGCAGAAGACGTGATGGGGGGGGAGAAAGGACTTCTAGTAACAGTTGCTGTTTATCATTCAGTTCCATTTTTAGTGTCAAGTTAAGTGCAGAAAAGCCAAGTCCTGTAGGATGTTAAACTCATGCTGTTCCGATAAAACAAATGCTGGCTGTGTCTGTCAGTTGAGGGCAGCCTGCCTCGCTCTCTAAATTAACCTCCAAACCCCTCAGAAGGCCAGTATCGTCATTCCAAAAAGGGTGAGCTTCTTGGGAGAAGCTTGTATGTGTGCCTATTAGATTACTTTTATTTTCACTATAATATGCATTTAAGAGCTTAAACATCTATTCAGAATAAAATGTTGTATTCTGGAATGGACACATCTTGCTGAAATACTCTCGGAAGACAAACTCAGGTTCCTTGTGGACCAAGATGCCTGGCGAAAGGTTGAAAGCTGCCTGTGCATACACAGGGACAGGCACTGTGTTTGTGTCCGGTTTTGTTTGCGTGCCCTGGAGGTGCACGGGCAGGATTTCGGGTGCTGCTGTATCTCTGCTTTCTTGGAGTACGGCCCTGTGGGCTGTATGACTTGGGGAGGGAAGTGCACACATGTGCTGGTTTCCCAAAGCCGTGGATATTGATGAACTTGTCTTTGGATGGAAGGGAAACCTGAGATTGGGTTATATGGAGAATTGAGCTGTTGCCAGAAGAGGATTAGTTTAATTGCAACTGTTCAAGTATATGCCCATTCATGTTCTGGTCAGTGTCTAGAAATTATCATATTGAACATGTTATCGTTATGATTAAGTTGCATGGAAGTCACTTAAAACTGCACGTCATCCACTTAATTATTTACAGTGCCCGTTTTACTACAGCTCTCTTATCTAGGTGGGTGACATTGTTGTGTATTTCCCCCCTTCTCTCTCTCCAGCAGCTGTCTGGTGTAAAGCCACTTGTTTCCGTGGGATCTAACACTTGGTGTTGGGACTCGTGCTGTGGTTCATTGGAAACCTCGTTACAACCATCTGTACACCTGAAAGAAGTGAAACTGCCCTCTCCCACCCCCTTGCCTGTCCTGGCAGAAACGCTTACACTGTGCCCTGGCTGGGAAAAATGGGGTAGTTTTGAAGTTCACAGTTTTTTTCATCAGACTGATTGTACCTAGAACTCTTCTGTATGCTCTGGGTAGTAAATATTCTGGAGGAGCCGCAGCTGTTCTTGTCATGATGGAGCAACTGAACACGATTTGTGTTTTAGGATCGGTGGGACTTGGGGTTGCAGTGCAGCAGAGGAGCGGTTCCCTTTGAGTCCTGTGAATACTGGTACTAATTAATTTGTCAGTCTGGGACTTCTACCGTCCAAATGCTAGTAAGAGCATAGTCGTGTAGCTCTGTTTCAGCGGGGTTGGGTTTACATTGTCAGATCCCATCTCTCCCAAAGGAGCAGAAGTCCTGCTGTGCCTGCCAGCCAGCCAGGTTTCTGCGATGAAATGTTCGCAACGTCTCTGGCTGCTGCCCGCTTCACACCCTGCTGAGCACTGTCGCTGCTGCTCGGTTGTGATGGCTGGCAGTTGGTGCTGGATGGGAGGCTGTGGCAGCAGTGGGCTCATCTTTTCCAAGCCTTTGCCTTCCCTCAGTTTTCCTGGGCATAGTGAAAGCTTGCCTCTGCTTCAGGCTATGATGAGACAAAAGAGGAGTCTTCCCGCTTGAACAGCTCTTCCCTTTCTCCTGCTAAGGTGGAGAACCTGAAGACTGCAGGGAGGCATTCTGTGAGCTGCGTGATTCCTCACCGTCATTTCTTCATTTTGTGACATACAACCTTACACAGTTTCAATGGCTCATTTTGATAAGTCAGAGTCAAATTTGCTGCTGATAAAACCCATTTTGTTCTGTCCAAAGAGCATCAAGACCTCCCCAGGTTTATCAGCTCTTAAGGCAGATGATGAGTGATGAAATTGTGCCAAATGCTGTTCCAGGTTTGATTTTTGGATTTGCCAAAGCTGGCGTTGTGTCTCAGCTCTTGCTGAGGCTGTTTTCCTTTGGGGAAGGGGTCAGGGAGGTACTTTTGTAAAGTAGCAGTGGAATTTTGACGGAAGAAAAGCATCCGTGAAGTTACTGCGGTGCTCCCCGGGTTTGGTGTGCTGTGTGCACGTTGTTGGACCGCTCCATCTACAGTCCTGCCTCCGTGCTCCAGCCGGCTCTCCAAAGCAGCCGTGGACTGTTGTGTCCACGCTCGCTGAGCTTGGCTGGTCCTTTTTAAGAATTGTCTGGAGCAGAGATTATCATGGGCAGTGAAAAATAGGCCTGACTGGCCAGGTAGTCCAGAACGGTAGGAGCTCCAGTGTTTCTTTCAAAGTTTCATAGTGTCTCTTTTCTATGTGCTTGCCTCCTAAAGGTGCTTTCCTGGCTTGCCTCCTCTCCCTTTGGTACAGCAGCTAACTTCTGATTTTATCTCCCTGATGTTTGTTAAATCTTAGACTCCTCCTGGCTAAAGACCAGCAAGCAGGATGTTGCCTCTTTTCAGCTTCCTCATAAATAGTTTGGGGTTTTTTTTTCTTCTGGAATTCATAGATTGTGTGCTTTGTCGGTTATTGTACTGTCAGTTTTTCTGCATGCTCCTCTTCCTCTCCCCCTGTCTGCTCTATCCCAGTTTCCTATCTAATTTTTGAATGGCACACTTCTTGCTGTGGGACGATCGTTGAGTCAAACAAAACTCTGTGCTGGAAGAGCTCTCTGCAGGTGATCTAGTCCAGCCTCCCGCTCAAAGCAGAGATAATGCCGGAGTTAGATCAGGTTCCTCAGAACCTTGACCGGAGGGATTCCGAAATGATGTGTTATCGCACAGCTGCACTTCCTGTTATCGGCTGAGTGGAATCCACCGGAGTTCTCAGCAAAGCTGCCAGGGGCCTGGCTAGCTCTCGTTCTGTTCTTTCTTGCCGTTATACCAGGCTGTCACAGCTCCTGGAGCTGTCTGGCTCTCTTTTATTCACTGTTTGAAAGGTGGGGTGTTTTTTTAAATTTTAAGGTTTATTAATGTAAGAAAAAACAAAATGTAGAGCTATTTTTATATATATATATCCTGTTTAAGTGCTTGGTTGGGTGAGGAAAATGTTTACGCCTGGCTTGCACAATTTGAATTTTCTGAGCACATGGTTTGGCTCGTCCTCAGATTTGTTCCTCAAGAACGTTGATGTTTCAGCCACTTAACAAAGAATGGCTGCATCCAGTACTGTAAATGATGGCTTGGCTCACAGATGTTCCCAAATCTATTAATGGGAAATTGGAGGTTAGCCTGAGTGTGCATAATGAAGTGGGGTGTAGCTGCCTGTGATGCTGGTAGTGACCTGTGAGAATAATTGATATTACATGTTGAGTAGCTCATTCAAAACCACTTAGACATCCTGCGTCCGACTGCTTGCCTGGCTCCATCAGAGGTCTCATGATCCTGCAGTGTGCTGGCAATCACTTTCTGTAGCAGGCTCAGTGTTCTGGATTGCATCTTTTGGACGTAGCAAGTACTTACTGATGAGGTGATAGTGTAAAATCACCCTGAAATCAACTGCATTCGTTATCACTGCAAAAGAAACTTGTTTTCCAGCAGTTTCTCTGTTAACTCCACCAACAAAATGTTTGAACATATAAGCAGAGTAATGGAGTTAAGTGGAAGAATTTTGCATCCTTAAGCTGCAAAAATAAAATGTGTCAGAATTCTGGCAGCAGCATTAATGCAGTAAAACAGCTCGGTGTGCCTTACAGTGGATGTTTAAGAACACAAGTACAAAATGAGTCATAGGCAGAGCCGGGAAAACAGGGTCGTGGTTGTAATATCTGTGAATAATCTCAGCAGCTTTCTTTGGAAGCAAGGCGTTAAAATAACCAAAAGGCTTTTTTGGTGGTGGTTACTGTTACTTCGCAACCTCCCCAATACTGTATTAGTAAAAAATTTTGTACAAAATCTTTGAAAAATTACTAAAGTAGGCTCTTAAAATTTTAATCAGTTTCACATGTTTGAGTAGCTTTTAACCTAGATATGTCATTCTTTGTAAACTATCAGACTTTTCAGACCATGATAAAGGTAGAGATGTGGGTTATCGCTGTCTTGAGGACACAGTTGGCCCTCTTTGGTTGGAGTGAGTTGGAAGATGTTGTTAGGAAAAAAAACAAAACCCTCTGTTGGCCCATGAAATGTGTTTTTGATATATTTAACAATTATAATCCAAAGGCTTGTTTAGAAGAATGTAATGGCTCTGGTGAATTTTAGTGTGTTCCTTTGTTAGGTCATGGAACTGAAGTTTCTTAATACAGAACATTTGAGTGTCTGTGCAAACGCCTGAGGGAATTGCAATGGATTCTGTTACCTTGAATCTAATATCTTATTATTTCTATGCTTTATTTCAGGAAACACTCCTTTACACCTTGCTGTGATGTTGGGACATAAAGGTAGGTAAAACCATCAGTTTTGTTAGCTTTCAAATTGTCTTGAAGACTTAGGGGTGAGAGGAGAAAAAGATTTTTCAATTTTCCTGAACGTGATCTTGTGTTTCAAGCTAGTTCAAAGCTGAGGTTTTCTGAAAAGAAGACGCCACACAGATGTAGAAGAGAAAAGTTGAAGAAGAAATCAGAGCTGTTCTTTAGGCCAAAATCAAGGAGTGACAGGTGAATTCTTTTTCACTGCTGACCCAGGACTGGCTTGGTGTTGTTCAGCCATGTGTGTCCTACGCCTGGTGCGCAGTGCTGCTCCTGTTAACTGAAACAACTGGCACATCTGGAGAGGGAGTGCAGGAAATGCCGTAAGCTGTCCTAGTTTTTTTTTGTAATACCTAGGAAGCGATCTAAGATAACTGAGAGTTAGAGTGCAAAGTAATTTTGAAGGAAGAGAGATGGCTGGTGCAGAAGAAATGGTAGAGCTTGTTGGAATCTGCCGGTGTTGGTCTAGCCTGGGATGCTTTTACATTTGGGAAAAAAAAATAATTCTGCAGAAACTTTTTGAGACAGCAGTGAGGCAAATATATTTCACAAGTACCTGCTTGCTAGAAAATACAGATGGGATTTTTTTTTTTTCTTGGGAAAAATTCTGCTTTGTCAGAACTGTTGTTTTCCAGTGAGGGTATCAGCCATGGGGCTTGGAACAACAGAAAGAACCAGAGACAGAAACCCTCCTTTAATTTCTCAGCCTTCAGTAAGGCATTTTAGTTCGTAAGGTACATTATAGTTTTGTAGCTGCCGCCTCTGTGTTCTGAAGCAGTGGTGACCAGCTGTGTGTGTGACTTCTGTTGTGCCTTAGTGCAGTGTTTGTGTCAAGCTTTAGTTTGTCAGGGTCATTAGTTCACATTTCCAAGTTTTGCGCTGTTGGGTCTGGAAGGGGTGTGTGGTTTTGATTAAGAGGTGATTAGCTGTCACATAGGAATGCTTCCCGTATAGCTACAGCAGTATCATACCACATTAATAAATACAAACAGTTTTCATCAAAGATCCTTCTAATCACACTGATAGAAAAGAGTTTCCCAACTTTAATTCAGTAGGGTTGAATATTTATCTAAATCTCCCTTAAAATGGGGTTATGTTTCATCTGCAGGATAAAAAGCACTCGTCAGTGCTGCTGGATTCCTTGAACGTGAGTTATCTTTGTGTCCAGTACAGCAGGGAGAGGTGTTTCTTCCCTCTGCTCATTTTCTCATGGGCCACATGTTTTAGATTTCAGCTTGCAGTTTGCCTCTTGGCTTCTCTCCATAGCCATCCGGTGTGTAAAGCCCTAAATCCTTTCGGATGCTTGTGGTGAGCCTTTGTCTGGCTTGCCTAGAGCGGGGCTATTTCTGCGAGACATCCAGCACAACACCTGGCTTTGCTGTTCTGACTTTGACTCCTGCGGAGTCGTTGACCCACCAAGAACCCCCGGTCCTTTCCTGGTTAGTCTGTCTGTCTGTACCAAAGGTCAGTGTTCTGTCCCTGGGGTGATGCGTATGGACTGTTGGCTGTACACAGCAGCATCACAGCCGGCGTTTCTCAAGTGCAGAGGGAACTTCCATCCTGTTTGGTTAACTGAAAGCATCATCTGACTGGTGAGCGCAAGCTGAATTGCCTGCTGCCGTTCCGCGTTGTTGCGTTAGAACAACCGTAAAAATACCTCTTTGTGTTTGCCGACAGGGCTTTGTTGATTTACCGCAGAAGATAGTGTGTTCACCAGTGAAGTATCTCTTCCTTTCCAAACACCGCGCTTGCCAGTGACTCAGGGTTGTTGCATCTGGAATAACTGGTAGGGTTTCCTGTAGCACCTGTAGTAGGAGAGCAATGCAGGAAGTTCCTCTAGCTCATGCCTGCCCATCCTGCTGGTAATGAGGTTCCTCAGCCTGTGGCTCTGGGTGCTGCTCTGGCATTGGCAGGTGGGTCAGGTTGATCCTAATGAGATGCCGTGAGGAAACTTTCCGTAGTTAGAAACTGAAGAACCGTTTCAAACGAGGACAGCTTACTCGCGGAAACACTGAAAGCTTTCTTTTCCCCGTAATTTAGAAGACTGTTCATCATGCCACCAGCACCTTTTGCCTGTAGGCAGAGTAGGGAACGCAGGATGAGCTGTGACCCCGCTGGGAACTCGCGTGGCTCCGATGAGATGCTGGCGTTGCTTTGTCAGCGCAGTGTGTGCACGCTGGGTGTTGGGGACAGACCCCGTTACTTTTAATGGTAATTAATGGTGCTTTTAATGAGGGATGCAGCATGTTGCAAGTGTACCACAGTGCTGATGGAGCGCAGGACCGCGGGTTGTGTGCTCTGTGACCAGCGCTCCAGATATCCCCCTGGTCAGTCCTACAATACCTGTTGTGCAGTGAGTTATGCACATCTTCCAAGGCTTTCTGAGGTCAGGGTGTGCTTGTCTGCCCGCTGTGGATGCTGTGTCCCCACCAGAGGTTACAGCACGGAGGGATGTGTTAGTGCACAGCTTCCCCCTGCCTCCCGGGTGCGTGGTGTTCTCCCGATGTGCCTGGAGTCGATGTCTCCACGCACATTTCTAGCAAATGGGTTCACCATTGACCTTTGGGGGAGGGAGGCTGAGATAGACAGGGAGAGGATTTTGCTCAGCTCCCACGTGTAGGAGATCGTGAAGTCTGTCCCGATACATGGATCTGTGCATTACATAGGGAGCACAGATGTAATTTAAAGAAAATATTTGCTACATAGCTGTGCGTGTGTGTATGCACATACAGTGAGAAGAGATGTCTTCAGCAGTTATGTAGTTGGTGGTTGATCACATGCTTCCAGTGCTAATACTTAACAGGAAAGTGCTACAAGTACTTACATAAATGGTTTTTGTTTATTTAAGGTTTGAGTCACAATCCAGATATGTATTTTGATTAAACTGTTTAAAACATTGTATATCTACTACTTTTGCTTTTTATTGTTTCCTATATTATGAATTACATTGTTCCATCCTTGGTGTTTACTGTAAATAATTATTACTGTTTTGTTACAGAATGTGCCCACTTGCTTTTAGCCCACAATGCTCCAGTAAAGGTGAAAAATGCTCAGGGATGGAGCCCTCTTGCAGAAGCCATCAGCTATGGAGACAGACAAATGAGTAAGAACCTCTGCTTCCCAATTAATCAGAAATTGAGACCTCATTCGGAACAGGAAAACACAGTGGGAACTTTCTTTATGTTGCATCTCAAAAGGCCTGTAGGCAAATTATTTATTCACTTCAGAAATGAAGCAGTGAAGGGAAAATTACTCTGCTGCTACTCAGGAGTGCATGTTAGTAGTATTGGGTATTACCATGTCCCGTGGCAGAAAACTCGCTGTCCTAGTTCATGATATATTAATGCGCTAGTACGTAATATCCCAACAACGTTCTGCATGTCACTGCTAAGGAATTTTCTTAATGGGAGTAAATATTACACTGTGTGTATAGGCTCGTGTTCAATACTATAGGTGTACCCACGTGTTTACTAATACAGGTGAACCAGACCTCCTGACCTGGTTGTGTACTTTATATTATAAACAATTATTGAGGCTTTTCTTCCTGTTGTGACCAGAGTAGGCTATGAGGTGAACGTCTCCAAAGTCTGATGAAATGTTACATTTGTGTTGTTTTTTTAAAAGATGTCAAATAATGACAGTGACCTGTAATTAACAAACAAATCAACTAGATTTGCCTTATTTTCTGTTCAGTTACAGCACTCCTAAGGAAGCTTAAACAGCAGTCCAGGGAAAGTGTTGAAGAAAAGCGACCTCGATTATTAAAAGCCCTGAAAGAGGTATGTTCAAGGCAGTTGTGTTGACAGAAACAGATCATGATGGAAAGCAGTGACTTGTGTCCTTAGTATGGATCCTCTAGCAAACTGTAAAAAAATCTTCTACTTGTTTTTAGAAACCTCTTCTGCCCTTAATAGCAATCTTGGCTTACAGTGTCCGTTTTAAGAGGTCACAGAATTTTGTGTATTTTTAAGATAATACTTCCTTCTCAACTTGTAGAAATTCAGATAGAAAGGTTTATATAAGACAGAACTGCTAGTCGTCTTTGCAATCTGAAGTTAAAGAACATGTTATTTTTAATTTGAATTTATATAATTAGATTTTTAAAGCTTTCTTAAATCTTTTGTTTTGGTGAATAATTTGCTGGTTTTGTTTAGTCACCAGTCATGAATGACACTTTATTTTCTTGCTTAGTAATGAAAGAGCTTTTTGGTTTAATTCTCCATCTGCGGTAATTGAGTTCTCCATCGGTAATTGAGTTCCGTGTGGTTGGATGTGGTCATTCAAAGCAAGCAAAGAGCTCCGTATGTTTTTTTTAATAACAAATATTTAGAATAAATCTTTTACAATCCACAGCTTAATAGCTGTGTAAATTATTATTTCCAAAAATCCATTAAAAATGGGTAGTTCAGATGCGTTACGTAATTCTGTCGTTATTGATTCTACTCTAGTGAAAGCTTCAGAAATGTTTAAGTTCAGTATAAATTCAAATGCTAACATTAGAGAAGTTTTCTTTGGCAAAATGCAACTTCTGACTGTCTTTCAGCAAATTTTACAGTTTTTGTGTAAAAAGCATGTTAATATATTCTTTTCATCTCAGCTAGGTGACTTCTATCTAGAGCTTCACTGGGATTTTCAAAGTTGGGGTAAGCAATTGCATAGTTCTTTCCATTGGGAGATAATATAATCTGTCTCCAGCATACTTGTTCTCAAGCTTTAATTTTCTTCTGGTTTGCATGTCGGAAAGTTCACAATCCAGTTCTCAAATTCTAAGCTACAAAAAAAAGACTGACAATTTTTTTGCTAAATTATTTTTGCGTACTCATTTTTGGAGCTGAATTCTGTCCTGTAATCTAATGACACAATATGGGGGGAGCAAGCTGTCGTTTACTTTAAGAAGTTGGTTATGAGAAAAGTAAAATATTAAAATGTCTCTGTCGATTGGTGTCACTACAGAGCTGCGGTTTAGTTGCTCAAATGGACTTGGGGCATTTAATTTCTGGAATTTCAGCCTGTACCGTGAATGGGGGCTGTCGGTGTGAATTGGTTTTATCGCTGCAGAGTAAGCCGTCCCTTTCAGAAAAAGGAGAGCTGCAGTCTCATGTATCCATCCCGTAACGCTATACTGACTTTCTCTTCTACTGGTGGTTTAATGCTTGCTTGAGGTTTTAAGCTTAGTGCATTGGAATATTTTTTTTTCTGCTTGTGGGTGTTCTGCTTTAATGGTAGCTAGGCTCTCAATCGCTACAATATATAAGTCAACTATCAAATCGTAGAATTAAAATTTCCAACAGCTGGAAGATGAGTTATTAGAATTTGTAAATGACTTAGGTGTGGCTGAGGACGTTTTAAATTATGTCCTGATGCTGAAAGTAGTCTGTACGATTACAGATCAGTTTGCAGTTACTGTCTGGGAAAAGCCCTGGTATTTGTTAGTTGTACTTGTATGAATATTTTGATGGAGAACGGGAGTGCTGGGTTTGTACTAAAATACACGGGGATTCAAACGGAGCTATAGTTTTAACAGAAATATTTTCCAGAGGAACCTCAATGTCCTAATTGTATCTTCTCTTTCCCTACCTGTAGTGCCTTTACTTTCCCGAATTCTGCCTTCTGATGCGTGTAAAATACACAAACAAGGTATAAATATCAGGTAGGTACTGATTTAACCACGTGTTTTCCAAGTCCTGAATATCTGTGCGTTAGTGAAAATGCTGGATTCCAGTGGGGTCTGAAGGAAGTCACCGAGGAGCCTGCACGTGTTTGTGAAACCGCACTGTGTTTGTACGTGGGCGTTCAGCGGCAAGAAGCGGTTTGATCTTCAGACTGTGGGTTTATTTCTGTATTGATCTGAGTTTAACTTCCGTTCCTGAGTCACTGAAAATGTAATGGAAAAGCAGTTAAGCTGTGTGAGGCTGTATCTACCAGACATGGCAATGATTCATTGAAAAATAGGGATTTGATATTTTTAACACAATTTCCAATAAATGAGATTTCAGCGTTTCATGGAGAAATATTGCTGCTCCAGTCTGTGTAGTAAAAAGGGTGGTGGAGTTTCTCCTTTTAGGATGCTGAAAGTGAAGGATTCACAAACTCATGCTTCCAGGACTTTTCCCAGGCTCAGCTCTTTAACTGGTTTAGTTTGAGTTTTTGGATCCAAATGTCTTCTGTGTTTAGGTTCCAAAATTTAAACAAAAAGTCAAGAATATGGTTCAGAAGATTAAATCTGTAGAAAATGTTCTGTTAAAGCTTTTCGCGTAGATGTCTGAAACTATTTTTTTGGGTCAGATTTGAGGCCGAGACCATTTTTTCCCTTCACGTTTCTGTGTACTCTGCTTGTACAAGGCAGGAAGTTACGAGACCGACCCTGAGTGGGAATAACTACGGGTTCTCTCTTGAAATGAAAGGCTGACGTATGATGAGTATTAAGCAGTCACCCCTGAGAGCTGAAATGGTCCCTAAATTCAGGTTCTGTAACCTTCCTTGTTATAGAAGGAAATATTCTAGCGATAACGGGTATGGATTGCTAGAGAGAGCTTTGTCCTCGCCTCCATCTTGTAGTTATTCAGGTCAGCAGCAGCATTTCTTTTGTGTTGGTGAGGGGAAAAAACAGAAATAGCCGCTAAAATAAGTCAAATAAAAAACCCCAGTCTATTTCTTAGTCCTCTTCATCATTTGGGTCATGTCCTAGTACTGTTCCTTGTCGAACAGGATGCTCATTGCCTGGAGGAGCCGCGTTTCTCCGCGTGTAGCACACGCTGCCTATGGAAATTGTGTCTCTGCCTCGTGCTGGCAGTTCTGAAATGAAATTTTCTGAAGAAAACTCTCCCCATGAAGTTAGCGTGAGAATAGTTTGGAATGCGTTTATAATGGTAGAGATGTTACAATGTGAAACTTACTAGTTGTTAATAGTTTTTTTAAAAAAAATATCTGCATCCAGGCTTTGCTTATTAAATATTCCATGAAAATGTAGGCATCAGCGTGTTTGGTTGTGATTAAGAAAAAAAAAAAATGCTTCTTGCAACCTTCCTAATGTATTGGAGTGTCTGTGGGTAGCTCCTGTTAAATTCCTGATGTGTTTTCACAGGCTGGACACAACTCTCATAGACTTTACTGACATGAAGTGCCAACGAGGGGATTTAAGCTTCATTTTTAATGGTGATGCGGCACCCTCTGAATCTTTTGTAGTTTTAGACAACGAGCAAAAAGTTTACCAGCGAATACATCACGAGGTAAATATCTGTGTGACCGCAGGGCGTGAGGTCCATCAGGCTTTTACTTCACATCAGAAGTCTGAGTTGCTTTGTTAAACAAACTGTGCCTCTCAGAAAGACTCAAACAAGCTCCAAAAAAATGCAAACCAAAGAATTTCATGTTCAGTTGATAAAACTTATGCTCTATAGGTCACATAAAATTTTGTTATGAAAAACAGTGCTTTTGAATACAGGCTTCTAAGCGGGCAAAAAGCTGGAATGTAAATATGTTGGAAAATTTTTCTCATTCTCAATAGGCAAAAATGTTGTAAGATTTGACACATGCTACTTTGAGTCTTTGCAGCGGGGTTAATTCAGGTGTCCTCGGATAGGTTTGCAAACGTGCTTGCCACGGCTTTGCGGCCGTTCCGACACTGTGGCCAGTTGGTAACAGTGTGGGGGTATGGCTCATCGGACCCCTTGTATTTAGTCCAGGTTTTAATTACAGCTTTATCCACCAGTCACTTAAGCATGTGGATCTTTGTCTGTGGAAAGGGTGCAGCTGCCAAGATTCTGGATAGATCACACTGGGATGCTTTATTTGCATTAATATTTAAGATTAAATTATTTGGTAACCATTTGGCCAGGGCTTCTATACAACAGTTTGAAAATTCAGGAAGTGCTAGTTCTGGGAAAAGTTCCAAAGGAAAAGGTTTATCAATTTATTTTTTTTTTTTAGAAGTAGTCATTATTACTAAGTTCTATTTGGTATTTGGGAATTTTTCTTCTAGGAATCTGAGATGGAAACAGAAGAAGAGGTTGACATTTTGATGAGCAGCGATATTTACTCAGCAACGTTATCAACCAAATCAATTACCTTCACACGTGCCCAGACGGGATGGCTTTTTCGAGAAGACAAAACAGTAAGCTGAAAGCAAATTTCACAGACTGCGTTACGGGAGGCAGAATAGTTCAGACAGCCCTATGCTGATGTGGTTGGGAAGAAATGAGGAGTAAAAAAAGATGTTCAGGATGGAGGAAAAATGCCTGCCCCCGCTAGTTCAGCCACAGAGAATGTGTACGAGGGAAGGGTAACAAACTGTAGCTGTTGGGTAGGGGGGAGGACAGATCCTACGGAAAATGACTTTATTCTGGGAGTAAGTGGTGCCTGCGGATTCATGCCAGGGTGTGCAGGAGGGGTTCGGTGAGCTCTGTGTCGGTGAAGCGCAGGAGGCTGGGAGGGTTCTGGGCACCCTTGCCTTCGGGTGTTCTTTCCTCGCTCTGACTGAGGTACAGCTTCTCAGCTGCGAAAAAATGGAAACGGCCACCGTCCTACCTGCTTTGGGTAGGAAATAGCTTTCTTGTGGCCAGCTCTGGAGGATTTTTTTGTCTGGATCTGTTCAAGTAGTGCCATTCATCGCAGGTTTTCACCTGAGCTAGTCTTTCAGAACTCTTCCTTTTCAATACCAAATCCACGTTGTGTGTGTGTAAGTGATCCTTTAGCACAGCGTGCTGGGGAAGGGGATCTTAGGTTTCCCTTGGCCCCTCTTAAATTCTGAAACAACCTTTTCTCTCTTAAAATAAACAGCTGTGTAAATTCCAATATTTCAATCCTGAAGTGGTCTTATTGCACTGAACTGTAATTATTTGTGTGTGTAAGAATTGAAATGGTTTTATTTTATCTTCTGCGAGCCATTAATGTCCAATTCCTTTCGTGCAGGAAAGAGTAGGGAACTTCTTGGCAGATTTCTACCTGGTTAATGGGCTTGTGTTAGAATCAAGGAAAAGAAGAGAACATCTCAGTGAGGAGGATATTCTTCGAAACAAAGCTATCATGGAGAGCCTGAGTAAAGGTGGCAACTTAATGGAACAGAATTTTGAGGTACACTTCAGTAATTCTACCAGTATGTGGATTTTTGCATAGGAGAGTAATCTTTCACACCAGTCACTTAGAAAAATCTATTGGTAATGTTTTTATTCTGTTTTGATTGTCTTAATTTTAAAATAATAAATGCAGCCTACAAGTATAATCATGGTGATGGGTTAATGACTTCTGATTAGCGCACACATTGAGGAATTTCTTTGAGTCTATTGGGTATTTCAGTCTCAATTGGTCTCTTTTGTCTGGTTTTGGCTGTGGCAAATCACTTTAGCTTCTTTTAGACCAAATGTTTATGGTTCAGAATGCCTTTCTGGTTCTCTTTTCCGTCGTGTTTTCCTTTAGCTTCACTAAAACGGACTAAGCCTGTTATTACCACCGTGAAATCAAGAGCTATTCAGAACGAGCCAGACATCATCTGGAAACACGCACGCAGCCTTTTAAAAGTGATTAATTTATTTCAGTATTAGCTTGTGCTTTGTCACTGTCGTTCAGACACGTGAATTAACTGATGCATTAGAACAGCCAGCCTCTGGGGAAAATAACAGTTTGGGGCCAAATGCCTCAATGGAGACTGAAAGCAGGAGGTGGAAAAGCCCGGAGGATATCAGCTGCAAACGGGGCAGACCGTGCTGCTGCTGTTGGTAGAATTGCAGAGCAATTGTGTCTTTTGAATGGCAAAATTCTAAGAGGATACAAGGAAAGATCAACTGTTCCGACGTGTTTTTCTCAACAGCCCGTCAGACGGCAGTCTCTCACTCCGCCATCGCCCAATACAATCACCTGGGAAGAGTACATATCTGCTGAGAACGGGAAGTGAGTATTCTGGGTTTATCCACCTTACCTTCCATAGGCACCTCCGGGGCTTTGCTGGGGATTTTTTTAGCGTTCTCTGCTTTGTGGGTGCTTTTTGCGTATCGTTTTCTGGGGACAGAGGAGCACTGGGGTTGCTGCCCTGGCTGTGCAGGCAGCTGGGAGGCCCATAGCTGTACGGTGCACAGCGTTCTTGCAGCAGCTGGGGAGAGAAATCCTGGATGGGCCTCTGCCTGGTACCCAGCGCTTGATGTTTAAAGATTTTGAAAATACACACATCTAAGCTGGCTTTTTTAAAGGAAGATTTTCTCACAAATTCATTGCTGTAATTAATTTATCTTATGATAGTAATAAAGAAACCAATTCACCATTTAAAATATAAATTTTTGATTTAATGAGACTCTACGAGCAGTGGCAGTGTGCACAAATACTCATTTCTGGAATACAAGGATGTGCACATCTAGCGTGGCTGATCTTTGTGAGGGACTCGTCTCTAGGTGTGTGACTAGAGAGTGAACAGCTCTGGTTTAAAGGAATTTACAGAAGGTGCAAGCAGCTGAGTTTATTTTCTAGGACTGCATGCTGTCTAGCTGATGAATGCAGAAGGACCAGAAAAAGTTCTGAGTGTGTCACAGGAGTGACCGTGGTGAAAGTCCTGCCTCCAGAGATGCTAGCCTGCAGTCAGGTGTGGCAGGGAATAGGTTGATGTTACAGCATGGGCTTACTGAAATGGCATAAAAGGCATGTGCATCTGGTTTGTATTTTGGGATTTTTTGGGTTTTTTTTAACTAGTTTGATTTTGACTGTATTCAGATGGAACAAATATTGAAGCAGAATCAATAGGTTGTGCTCGAGCAGCTGTTACTACTGGGACAAATATGTATATAAATGAAGATTTCACTTTGTTCAATAACCTGATTGACAGAGGGAGTTCAGTGGGAAATCTAGACATCTAGCTAATATAAAGAACAAGAGGAAAAGATTTGTTATCTTATGTGTTAGCTATCTGTTTCTCTCTATAGCAGAGTTTTTCTGTCTACGTTTTCCACTATTGCCTTCTAGAGATAGTAACCTTTCTGCTTTCTCTGAGGTGGTTTCATAGTCCAGGCTGAAGGGAAAATAACCTTTTTCTAGTTCAGCTTGATACTTTGTTCACAAAAAGACTTTTAATTAACAGCTGAAAACTGGGTAACTGCCCAGTTTATTAATACAACATTTATGAGGAATTATTTGAAAATTTTTCTTAGGGCTTTCCCTAACTGTTTTTGTCTTGTCTCCTGGTTTAGCAGAACTCACAGTAATCAAAATTAAGATGATTACTGCCTTTAAATAAAAGCTGTGCATAGTGTTGGGTTTACTGTACAGGTGCTTTACTGACCTTTTCAAACGTGAGTCTTGCTTCCTTCCTTCGAAGCCAAGGTTTCCCTGAGAGAACTGACTCTGTGTTCCCCCTTGCAGAGCTCCTCACCTGGGCAGAGAGCTGGTCTGCAAAGAAAGCAAGAAAACCTTTAAAGCCACGATAGCGATGAGCCAGGAATTCCCCTTGGGAATCGAATCGTAAGTCGCAGTTAGTGGCCATGAGTGTTATGTATGCAGGAAACGTTCTCGTGTTTGTGAACTGCTCCGTTCTTCGTGTCTTCAGCTGTGGGAATTCGGCAGTTTAAAACCCGTGAATGAACTCGTTAAAAGCAGAGAGCTGCATGCTGGTGAGCGCTTGTCTCTTGGTAAGACTGAGGGCTGAGCAGGTTCGTCGTTAACTTGCTGCGGTGCTGACGTGCCTGGTCCTACAGAACTGCAAAACGCTTTTGTCTGTAACGAGTTTCAGCACAAAGTCACGTCCTCTAAAGCAAAGCTNTGCTTTCTCTGAGGTGGTTTCATAGTCCAGGCTGAAGGGAAAATAACCTTTTTCTAGTTCAGCTTGATACTTTGTTCACAAAAAGACTTTTAATTAACAGCTGAAAACTGGGTAACTGCCCAGTTTATTAATACAACATTATGAGGAATTATTTGAAATTTTTTCTTAGGACTTTCCCTAAATGTTTTTATCTTGTCTCCTGGTTTAGCAGAACTCACAGTAATCTAAATTAGGATGATTACTGCCTTTAAAATAAAAGCTGTGCATAGTGTTGGGTTTACTGTACAGGTGCTTTACTGACCTTTTCAAACGTGAGTCTTGCTTCCTTCCTTCGAAGCCAAGGTTTCCCTGAGAGAAGAACTGACTCTGTCTGTCTGCGTTCCCCCTTGCAGAGCTCCTCACCTGGGCAGAGAGCTGGTCTGCAAAGAAAGCAAGAAAACCTTTAAAGCCACGATAGCGATGAGCCAGGAATTCCCCTTGGGAATCGAATCGTAAGTTGCAGCTAGTGGCCATGAGTGTATGTAGGAAACGTTCTCATGTGTTTGTGAACTGTTCCGTTCTTCGTGTCTCCAGCTGTGGGAATTTGGCAGTTTAAAACCCGTGAATTAACTCGTTAAAAGCAGAGAGCTGTGTGCTGGTGAGCGCTTGTCTCTTGGTAAGACCGAGGGCTGAGCAGGTTCGTCGTTAACTTGCTGACGTGCCTGGTCCTACAGAACTGCAAAACGCTTTTGTCTGTAACGAGTTTCAGCACAAAGTCACGTCCTCTAAAGCAACGCAAAGCCGTGCCGGGTTCCTTATGGCTGTGGAGAAGGTGGTGTGGTACTGCATGCTCCTGTGTAAAATAAGGACAAAAAATTAATATCGTGATGTTTGTGTGCCTGTGGTAACACAACGGGATCGCTAGGAACTGAATGTGGGGAAGCTGGCGTCGAAGCTCTAGGGAGGTGGATATGTCAGCATGATGTCACTCTTCAGCTCCTTTTTACCTTTTTTTAGAAGGAAAGCTTATGGAATGTGAATTTGTAATGAAATCTCTTTTCCTTTCCAGATTATTGAATGTCTTAGAAGTAATTGCACCCTTCAAGCACTTTAACAAGCTTAGAGAATTTGTTCAAATGAAGCTTCCACCAGGCTTTCCTGTCAAATTAGGTAAGGTGGCTACGGCAGCTCTTGTGGCTTTGTTTCCAAAATGTGTGTCCTTACTCATGCAGTATGTTTCAGTTTTGGAAAATACCTCTCTTACATAAAAGAGCCTGTTGCTGTGGATTTCAGGAGAACACAGTTAAGTTAGCGGAAGAACAGGTATAAAATCTGCAGCTGAAAGGTGAACATAGTCCCAGTCAGGAGGAGCGCTCTGTAATCTACATTTTGCTGATGTCTTGTTCTGAGAGTCACGTAGATATGTGAATTACCTTGCCTTAAAGGATGCTCTCAGTCATGAGTTAACTATTTTGTAGAATTTTTGTATTTATCGTTCCTCAAGGATTATTTTCATGTACAGATAAATACACACTCAACCACTACACGTCTAACAAATGGAAATGTACAAAGCAATTCATTCACGGTATAGCTGGCACAGCAGAAGCTGCCGGGCACTCACCTTTCTGAGTGTGTTCCACCTCCTGCCGCGTTCGCACAGCTCTGTTTATTGAGGAGTGATGTTTTGCTTAGCTCCTGAAGTCAGTGGCAAGCCAGTTCTATTGAGGACAATTCTGAAATGTTAATTCAGATGGAAGAAGGGTTGTATTTTAAAGCAGCCGTTAGAAAGGTTCATCTTTTCATGTGAATTTGCTCCGCTGAAGCCTGTGTGCGGCCAGGTTATTTTATCTTGTATCGTCTTCGGGCCAGCGTCCTCTATTCTAACATTAATCTGAACGTTCAGTTTCCACATTGTCATTGGGAAAGGAGAGCCAGAACTGTCTCCCGAAAGGAGAACTAATGCTGTGAACAGGTTTTGAATGCTGTACTGAGCTGGGATTTCCACACTCGGGGTATCTGAGCACATTCTGAAATAACTTCCTTTAAACCACCTCCTTTTATAGGAGCTTTGAGTCGCTGTTGTATAGAATGGGAAACGAGCTTCTGCGTCGTTAGCAAGCCTGAAGTTATAAATCTTCAAATGGCAGCTGGTGATTAGTTGTTGGTACGCCTGGGTTTGTCTGCTCCTCATTGTACCCTTTTGCTCCCCACTAGATATTCCCGTCTTTCCCACCATCACAGCCACTGTGACTTTCCAGGAGTTCCGTTACGATGAGTTTGATGAATCCATCTTCACTATTCCCGACGACTACAAGGAGGACCCCAGCCGCTTTCCTGATCTCTAGCCGAGCTGGAGGGTTGGCGGTGAATCACGATACCAGCGTACCACAGGGAGAGCAACGGAGGCAGATAGCCCACAGGTAGAGATAGAAAAGTGGATCCTAAAGGGAGGGATCAACTTCATAATCCAGAAGAAAAGGGAACGTGCATCGAATGACTGACGTACTGATACTAGAACGGGCATCTAATCCAGTTCCTGATGTACAGCAAGGCTCCTGACGTGTCGGTCACGCTTTCATACATCCAGTACTGCAGGCGTGGTGGTCCGACACCTCGGTGACCCTCGGAAGCTGTGAGGACTATCATTCGTTTTTAAATTTTTTACATTTCTTGGTGATACAAAAAAGCACTCTTGGACCATTAGCGTAAAAGTGGAAATGTCTTAGCTGGATATTAGCCCATAGAACATCCCACCACACTGAAATGACCATATTATATTCTTTCAGGCTCTGTTTTCATGAATTGTAAACTATGTATCATGATGTATAGCTCAGTAATTTGAATGTTAGGTGAACGTATATTAGAAGGAACGCATTTTCTGTAGATGAACGAGCCAAATGGTAACCATTGAGCAGTTGCGTTTTCATCCCGCAGCACCCTTCGCAAACAGCATTCGCTCTGCAGGGAAGGAGGTGCCTCCTCCAGCACCTTCGAGCAGTCCGTGGCGGTGCTACGGCGGCTCTCTGAACCGTTCGTTTCCTCGCTGAGCTCTTGGGGAACCTTCCTTTCGTTGGCTCTGCGCTTCGCTCCTCTCCGTCGCGCTGGCTTGGGCGTCCCTGCTGTGTCCGTGGCGCGGTTGCTTAGCATGCTCGGAGGTTCGTTAGCTGGAAATTGCCACTTTTTTCTGCTTTTTCCACATTCACTTGGGAGACTTGCTCCACAAGGGTTGAGCATCACCTCGGTTTTCTTGTCTATGTGTTCGACAGGCACGGGGTGCGTATAAAGAGTGACTAGAACGACAAGCTCAAGCGTTACATCTTTGTACAAGAGTTTTTCTTGGCGTTAGTTTAATTGTAGTGCACATGGAATAGGGCTCACACTGGAAGATTTGATTTGCAAACGTTTTCCAGTTAATTTCCTTCCTCTGAATATTTGTAAGAGGTAGGGGCGTCAGTACTCTGGCTTCTTGAGCTCGTTCTCATTCCACGTGGCTCCGGTCTCCTGACTCGACAACAATCCAGCTTTTTGGTCTGTTAGAAGGAGCTTGTGCAAAAGGCTAATGGTGCTATTTGTTTGTATTGAGAAATTTAGATTCAAGTGCTGTGGTGTAATTGTACAAAAAAAAATGTAAATATTTTCAAAATTATATTCTTTGTGCACTGTAGTTAAAACTTTTTTCTGGAAATCGATAGAGTTAAGTCTGAAACTTTATAATAAAGAGTACCACCGCTGCTTAGCGCAGGTAACCCACCCGCCTACCCCTGCGGGTGAGGGACGGAGCTGGCTCATCCCACGGCAATAAGCGTCGGGCCCAGCGCCGGAGCGGGGAAACGCATCAAAGCTTGGGGAACCCGTCTGTCTGAAACCTAAAGAGGCGGCTGGAGGGAAGCAGTGTCCACGCTGCGTGGAGCCGCCGGGAATCGCAGATAAACTGGGAAGAGGGGGTTGGGTTGATCCTCTTCCACCATCAACCTGCCCCCCCGAGGGGTGAGCGGTGTCTGCTGTGTGGGCTGCCAGTGATACACAGCAGATACTGATTCAAAATCCAGTGGAAAATAAAACTATCGGGGAAAAAGCAAAGGGAAACGTAGAGCTGTAACTGCTTTCCAGGTACTGTAGCTGTAGCAGATGTCGAGCATTCGGTAGGAACGACAGAACTTGTTCTTCCAAGTAACGATGAATTCCTGCCGTGTGTCACATCTGCAGTGGAAATTGCCCCCACCTCCTGCTCCTCCCTGGAAACAGCCGAGACCCTCGGAGGGAGCAGGGGGGGAGAGAAGGAATCACCCCCCGGTGCTGCGGGTCAGGGTTAAACGTCAGCGGGGCCGGACACCCGCCTCCCCTGTCACCCTCTTGGGCCGGTGCCCATCGCAGGGGGAATTGTGTCGTGCTGCTGCCCCGGGGCTGTGCCGGCTGGGAGGCTGCGGGGAGCGCAGGGGCTGGGACATTCGGCAACCGCAGAAGAACATTTCTGTGGAAGGGGAACGCTAGAAATCCTTCTTCTCCGTGTTCCAGGGCAGGCGCCCTGTGTTTCACATCCCTTTGGTTATCCCCAGCTGCCCTCCCACAGCTTCCCGGCGTAGGAAGGAGCGTGCGTAGCGGGAGCGATGGGGTTTGGGCGATGCAGCAACTGCCACCCAGACTCTCGGAAACAAAGCGTTTTGTGCAGGATATCCGAGGGTTCTGTGGTTCTCCATCTGCTCCTGTCACCTTCTGGTGCCAAGAGGTGTCTGACAAAGCCCACGGCAGTCTGGGGGAACGTTTTCTGTGATTTCCATGCAGATTTTGTGGGTTTTTTAACCTCCATGATCACATAGCTGCTAACTTTGGTACCATTTAAGACTGGCAGAAGCTTTTTGTAGGGTTGCGATGCTAAGGCTTGCTCTGACGGGGGGTGTCAGCAGCGTGGGCGCAGATCGGGTCAGCTGCGGTCTTTTGACATTATCCCGGGAACACATCCTGCTGCTTCCCTGCTCCGTAGGGTGGAGCTGGAGGATCTGCCTCCCCCGGGCTGTCCCGGCCGGGTCCGTGGCCGTGCCCAGGTTCCCGTCACAGCCTCCCGCGGCGATGCTCGCTGAGCTGGTTCTCGGTCCATTTCCTTCCCACCTTGGGTGATGTGTTGTCTGAAACATTCCTAGTGCTGAGTTTTGAACCTTAGGGACGCCTGGGTCATGGTTTCCTGATGGATAACTCCACAAGCTGCGGGAATCCTCCCGGGCCAGGGGGACGGTGGGCTGAGCCTGCCTGGGGACAGCAATGCCCTGCTGCCATCCCGGCCGCGCTGGTGCAGCTCTTCCGTGGTGACTCTGCGCTGATAGAAATGTTCCACCCACTACAGTTTGTTTCTCTCGCCGGGGTTTTTGTGTCGTGCCGACACCAAGAGCGTTTGTCGGTCGGGATGTGTCCGCAGCTGCAGCCGCGCCAGCGCCGCGGAGGGTGAAGTGTTCCTGGTGCAGAGGGAGCCGCGCTGCGCTGTGGCACCCGTGTCCTTCACCGCTTGCCGTCTCCTGGTCAGAGAGCTTTGGGAAATTTTGTTTTTTCTAGAAGGATTGAATTTTTGTTTTTCCCCTTTTTGTTTTCCCCCTTTTGGCTTTTCCCCTTTTTGTCTTTCTCCTTTTGGTTTTTCTCCTTTTTGTTTTTCTCCTTATCTTTTTGTTTTTCCCCTTTTGGCTTTTCCCCTTTTCTTCCTCCTCCTTTTTCTTCCTCCTCTCCCTAGTCTTTTGGGTTTTTTCCCCTTTCAGTTTTTCCCCTTCTATTTTCTCCCCCTTATTTTTTCCTTCAGACCAGGCTGGGGGTGAAGGGGAGGTTTGCTCCCCGTTGACTCCCCGCCCGTGTTCCCATCGCTGCTCCACGTCCCGTGTCGGCGTTGTGTGACTTTGCCTTGAGTGCGCGGAGGGACTGTCACTGCACCGAGGTCCCCTGGAGCGTGGGAATGTCGGGGTCACTGAGGACACTGTTCTGGGTGTGGTGAGAAGGGGGTGGCAGGGCTGGGGGACAATCCCGGTGGTAAGACGCACGCTGGCACCCTGCTGTGCTTGGGGTGAAGGCAACAGCAGTGCACGAGGGACGAGGAAAGCCCGGTGCCAGGGCTGGGGGACGGGCCACCCCCGGGGCAGAGTTTGGGGCATTGTTTCTTTCTGAGCTCACCACTTTTTTTTTTTCCCTGATGGCTGTGAGGTTTTTTTTTTAGTGAATAAATATTAAAAGACAGCCATTACACTTTGGTAAACTGAAATCAGAAATGGTTGCGCAAGAATTCCAAGCGTTGTTTCTTAACCAAACTGTTTTACTGGTCTTCCAAAAGATTGCTTTAATGGGTGGCAAAGGGAATGCGTTTTGTTTCCTTTCCAGGAGCTGCTGTTCCAGTCACTGTACTCACTTTACTGCCATTCTTCATTTACGTCTCGAGATGATTTGTTACAAAAACCTCTGGATCCATTTGTGCTGGAAACCCACCTCCTTCAGTTGCTTTTCAAAGCAGTTGTCTGGTTTTTTTTTAATGTATTTGTTCTTGATTTGTAATCCCTGCGAGGATAACTGCGTTATTTAATCTGTATTAACAGAATTCCTGTAATGCTGCAGTTTCACATTTATTTTCTGTACAATTTGTAATTACCATGGAAACTGTCACTTTTTTGCATTTTACTAGTTAACTCTCTGGTCCATGTTTTTAACTCCCCTTCACTAAGAGTAATTTTTGGTTGTATCATTTGTTAGAATAAAGACCAAAACACGCCCTTTGAAACTGTTCAGCCTCGGGATCCACAGGCACTGGCGACGGGGCCGTTGGGGGGAAGAGCAAAACCTGGAACTGCTCAAAGCTTCATGGGGGAAGATTATTTTGGGGTTTAAGGTTTTTTTGGGGTGGGTTTGGTTTTTTTTTTTGGGGGGGAGTGTATTGAAATAATTTAATGACACGTACCTCTCTCCCATCCTCCAAACCCTTGGGTAAAAATTTCCATTTCCACACATTCTGACACTGACACTGTGCAGCTGAAGGGCACAAAGGACAGTTTAAGCAGCAGGGGGGTGACTCGCCAGCCTGCAGCAGCTCAGCACCGCTCACGGTTTCATTCCCAAACTCTCCCCCGGTAAGTGTTCAGCCACCATTCCTGCCTCATGCCTCTGCCCAAAGCTCTCGGTGCTGCCTGTTCCCCTGCCGTCCTGACGAGGTGAATGTTCACAGTTCAGAGAAAACACAAAACATTTTTACAAATACGTATTTATTCTTAAAACTACTTGTCCCCTAATACCTCCAGATTCCTCTTTAAGGCCGTTCCCTTCCTTCCCCCGAAGTAAAAGAATCCTCTCTCTGGTGGAAGCGGAGCCAACGGCAGGCGCACCAGCTCTGTCCCTGCTCTCGCAGCTTTGTCATCGTCGTCTGGGACAGGTGGAGGGAGAAGAAAGTGAAGGAGGTAACGGTCCGTACAGTGGGTGGAGTGAATAAACACCAGCAGCTGCCCAGGAACATGAGTTTAAGGGTTTTATTATCAAAGTTCTGTAAAACAATTTCAGAAACTGTACATCGACATGGCACAGACTGGAGCCTACTTCTGCCTCTTCACCTGCACAAAAGGAAAAGCTCTGGAGCTTCTGGAGCTAAGGAGGGAGCTTGCCTAACTACCTGCGTATAACATGGAATCACTGTGTGCATAAGGTTACTACTGCAGTGACAGGAAACACAAATTATTAGTTTATACAACTTGAGATCAAGTAAAAAGTACATTATCAAGTAGACTTGCTTTTAAAAGCAATTTTAAAATGCACTGCCTTTCTGCCATGGCTTCAGCTCGTTAACAAATAAAAGGACCCGGATTATGAAACCTGCACAAATCAACCTTTAATCACTGGGCGCTGATCAAACAGAGATTTTCACTCCCCAAAACAAAAAGAACCATTACAACTCGCCTGAGATGGATCTGAACAGATTAAAAAAAGCCCTCAAAAAGGTCAGTGCATTTTAACTTTTGTCAAAGCCAAACAAAACCCACTGGGAAAAACAAAACAAAATCAAACCAACCCCAGCCACATGGCTTAAAAATAACAAACCCAAAAAATAAACCTATCGCTAGCAGGATGCTTATTTTCAGATGTACTGTCATTTTTTTTTTTTTTTGTGTAGTCACACTTAAGACCCTTAAGTAGATCCCGTATGTTGTAGGACTGGAGAACACGGAGGATGTTTCTGCCACGATCAACATGCAGTCAGTGCATCCCTACACTGCTCTAGTTCTGCGATGAATCAAACTCTAGAAACACTATCGGAGGTGAGCTGATCGACTAAAGGAGATCGGACAACAACAGTCCATGCCTGCTGTAGATGCATGCAGCTTGTTACTTTTGCTTGAAGCATCACCAAGTTAGTAAGAACGGCTTGGCTACGCAATCCCTTTCGGCTGTAACAAGAATGGTTACCTTTCTATGGGGCTTTCGCCGTGAGTTAGTATCGGGAGATTTACAAACCACGTAGAGTCTGGAGCTGTGTACATCTAGATTTAGGATTAACGAGTACAGCATAAAAGAATCACACAGGAATGACACCGATGCACGTCTGCAGCTGCGGCGGCTGCAAAGGCAAAATTCAGTCGCTCATGTCCATGTCCTCCTCGTGATGATCATCCCCGTTGACTTTGGATTCCCTTGCGGCATCTCCACTTCCTTTATCAGCGCCAGAATCCTTTCCTTTCGGAGAGGAAGAATCTGACATTTTCTTTTCTTCCTTTTTCTCCTTCTCGCTGTCGTATCCTTGTTCTTCTTCATCGTAATCCCTTGTGACCTGCTTTGCCGAGATAAAAATATAAATTAAAACTTGCTTTCAAAGCCCCTGCTGGTTGGAGGCTAATACCACGGCTCAGGCAGTGGAGTTACTCAGGTTTTTAAACATACTTTCACATCCTTGTCACTCTCGGATTTCCGTTCTCGATCCTTCTCTTTGTCTTTGCTCTTTTTTTTCTTGCTTGTTGACCGCTCCCTCTCGTCTCTACTTCTCTCCTTGTCCTTATCCTTCTTTTTTTCCTTTTTATGCCTGCAACGACAATGCAGAAGAATGAAAACCACCATCGCACCGCTCTGGAACACAGACCATGCCCACAGCTCATTACAAATCTAACGGGAGAAATCGCAGCGTGCAACCGAGATACACCGTTCCTTCGGGAAACCACCAAACACCCGACTCCTCGGCTCTGGATCAAACACAAAACACGAGCTCCGAGGGCTGCCCCGTTGAGCGCTCTACCGAGGAGCACCTCGAGTTCCCCGCAAGACTCTTGCACAGCGCCAAACAGGCTGGGAGCTCTGGGCGTCTCCCGCTCACAGAATCACAGAATGTTAGGGATTGGAAGGGACCTCGAAAGATGATCCAGTCCAATCCCCCTGCCGGAGCAGGAACACCCAGATCAGATCCCACAGGAACGCATCCAGGCGGGCTTTGAATGTCTCCAGAGAAGGAGACTCCACCACCTCTCTGGGCAGCCTGTTCCAGTGCTCTGTCACCCTC
>VZTO01019973.1:32511-57093 GCA_013400615.1 Syrrhaptes paradoxus | reverse complement strand
GGTGGTGAGGCACTGGCACAGGCTGCCCAGAGAAGCTGTGGATGCCCCATCCCTGGAAGTGTTAAAGGACAGGTTGGATGGGCCTTTGAGCAACCTCATCTAGTGAAAAGTGCTCCTGCTTATGGCAGGGGGGTTGGACTATGGGATCTTTAAAGGTTCCTTCCAACTGAAACCATTCTTTGATTCTATGGTACCTGGAAAAGTTACTGTATCTGCCCCTGTATGGAAGTGATAACCGTGTAAGAGAATGTATGTTATTTGTGCTCTGCAACAGACTGTGCAACTTCTTCACACCCTTCATTAGACATTGTACAAGGCCTTACAGTACTCATGTGTTTAAGTGCAAATTCAAACACAGGAGGGACTGTGATCTGTGTGTACTTCTTAGTTTGAAGCAATGCAAAAATGTTTAAACATGATAAATTAGAAGACTGGAATTATCTGCTGCTTTGTAGGTTTCTATAGTAAAAACTTAAAGTATTAATCATGGTTCTCTTCCATAATTTATTACAAAATTTCATACTTGCTACATCCTATGCTATTATAATCAGGGAATGTGAGAAGAGCTAATGATTTTAACATTATTATTAGATAAGGAAAAGAAATTGTATTACCCCATTACCAGAATTAGCCTGAGAATCTGGGACAAATTGAGTTTTGTTAATACAGAGAAAGAATCATCTTCACCTTTAATGGAACTTTACAAGTATGGCAATAGTGTTATAGGATAAAGATTTGTTATAGCCATTTGATCAAACAGGAGGAATTCTCAGTGCTGTTGAGTACTCGCAATCTTATTCAGAAGCCCAGCTGTTGCAGATTATATTTGACTGGTCTTAAAAGCCAGGGTCTCAGCCATCATGTCTTTCTATTTCCTCTCTTCAGTTGCGCAAAAAATTGCTGAATACAAATCTAGGTGTCACTTGTTTATTCATACTAAGCATAGTTTCCTGCCAACGCTGCTCATTCCATCATTAGTGATGAGCCCATTACTGCATCTGAAGTATTGGTTTCACTTACTTTGGATATCACTCAGATCTGAAAGTTGTCTTGGAAGTATGGCTCATTTAAATTATCATTCGTATAATGTATGTCAGAAAGATTCAATTACAAACACATTTTTATAGATGTATAATTTTTAAGTTTTACTTCATATAAGTGTAATGAAATCAGAATCCAGTAAGTTAGCAGGTAGTTTAAATAACTTGTTTAAATGTTGTTTAAATATTTCTATGAAGCTTGGTAAAAAATACATTCAAGAAAGCAATGAGTTACTCAAGTGATAATTTCATTTTTGTTATACATTTTAAAGTGAGAATGAAAGTCACAGATTTCATGCTGTGTGAAGTTAAGCATAAAGGTCTGCAGAATCAGGGCCTAGACAGAAATGTGATATATATAAAAGCTGTAGTTGTTAAATCATTGCACACAGCAGCTTCCACTTATATGCATAAAAAGAAAAAAGGAAAAAGCAGTAGCTTGGCAAGGCATTAAGAAAGTGGCACATTTATGAAAGGGAGACATTGATGCAGAAATGTTATTTTGTTTTAGAGGGAGAGAGAAAAAGGTTTTGGCCTGTATAAGTACAGACTTAAAAGTACATTTCCCCATAATTTACCCTTCATGTCTGCAGAAGTTAACCAAGCAATGCTTGAAGCTTTATATAAAAAGCTATTAAGTAAAATATTTGGACATTTCTGAGGTAACTAAAGAGTCAGGGAGAACATTAACTACTGCTTCTCTCAGAGCTGCATTTTCATGGCTTGAACTGCAACGAAACTCCAGAAGCATCAGCCTAGATCACACTATGCTTGAGTCTCCAAACAGGAGGTGACAGGATTTTTTAGCAGGCAGTTGGTCCCTTTCCCTCTAGGTGCCGGGTACCATGGTGTGCACATTTCTGGCCATGTTCCATGGCAGCATCACAAAGCTGTGCCGCTTCCAGCCCCCCCTCTACCCTTCCATCAAGCTGCACAGGGCAGCTGCAGCCAACCTGGGAAGAGATCACTAGTGCGTACAGTAGAGTGATCCTGCCTCAGACAGTAAGCACACAGGCAGACACTTTTAGAGGAAAGAGAAAGAAATGTCTTAATAAATTACAAGACAGACACTAAAGGTTGAAATAACGGCTGAGCAGTCAGCTCTGACAATAACAGTTACCTCTATCAGCTTTGTAATAAATTTGTGATCAAAACAGATGCTTACAGATTTTTGGATCTGACACAATTCTCTCTCCTTATTCACTGCCAAGATGTGTGACAATATTGTACTCCTTGAGGGCATCCTATTGAAGTGCGTGGGACTGTGAGGAGAAAGCCAAGAAAGCAGTGGAGTTAAAGACCTGGAGACCTTTGTATATCTGAGGCAGTTTTGCTACCTGTGTGGAGCTGTGGTACAAAACTGGACCCTACGTAAATCACAGGCATTTCAAGGCATGATGGATGCAGTTAGGATATTTGTTGGTACTGTGCTCACAGAATAAAACTACATATTTCTAGTATATATGTTTGTGAGCAGGATTGTCCCGGAGAGTAAAATGTTCCACTCTGTATTTGCACCGTGATCTGAAGTATTCTTTTTCATTCATTGATTGTGCGTATGTCAGAGAAAATATGCTTGTCAGTGGAAGTCAGATGGATCTACAGTATTTCCTTAAAAGTGTAATTTAGTACTTCATTGTTTTGACTGTAAAGTGTGAGCCTTCTTCTGCCATCCATACTCTGTGGTGAGTAACAGTTCACCACGCTCACTACATCTTAATTTCACTATCTTGACAAAGGGAACAATAGCAATGAAGATTTGAAAGTTTGAATTTGCTACCAGACGTGATATTCTCACATGTCAATGGGTCTTATGCAAAAGCCATTAGTATAATGAAATTTTTTTAATGCCCGGTGTAGCATTTTTCACCTGCAGCAACTATCATTTTTGCTTCCTACAACTTTCTGACTTTTAACATGAAATCTAGATCTGTAACAGTAACCTATGCCTTTTTTCAGTTCTTACTGATAGACAACAAGTGCCTTTTCTTCTTTTCTTTTTTTCCCCACCTAAAGAAGGGATTCTGTTGAAGCATGGCTCTGTCTTCCCTCTCTGCTTTTTTTGGTGGTGCAAAGAAATGAACAGCTGTAATATAAGCTCACGAGAATGCCTAGTGAAAGTTTGTTTGCTTCAAAGACTGCACGAGTAAGCTGGGGGAAGTGAAACTTCCGCTCCTATTTCTGCAGGTTAACTTTGCAGCAAGAAAACAATCAGTAATAACGAGAGATTGCTGTAGTTTCCTGTACATCAGATAAGTGTTGAGAAACAAATCTTGCTCAAGGATAATTGTCTTGAATGTTTCTCTCAGTTGCAGGTGGATCTGCAACTAACTTTCAGTTCTTAGGATCCAGTAGTCATTTAGGAGGAATTTTGCTGGCAGGATTACTTACAAACAGGAAATATTTATCAAGTAGCAGTGAATTTCATGACAGTGCTTAGCTGCTAATACAGAATTTCACTCAAATGACCAATGTCCCCCCCCCGCCCCACACACAAATCAAAATTAAATCTAAGGAGGAAGTCTGCATCTCTACAAGTGGTTGAGATTTATTTATATCCTGTTCCCATTGAAGCCAATGCAGTATCTTCAAGTCTTTTTTTTCCTGAAATACCATTTCAAGAAACATCTTTAACTCTTTAGATAGTACTCTAAAAACACTCTTTAAAAGTTGAAATTCTCCACAGGCTGCACACCAAGAAGAACTATCGCAATTCCTACTTTAGCCTGATTGAGCACAATTATACTAGTCTCAGTACAGGCTTTTGCCAGTTCATTCTTGTCTAAAATAACCACCTCCAGACATTTTCTTATAAAATGGCCCTACCTCTCTCCAGTACTATCAAAACATTTTCCTGTAATATATCATCTGTCTACATATTGTGGTGAACAAGCTGCAAAAGACCAACTTCTGCAGGCGAAAGCCTCCTATTATCCTTCCAGTATCTCTTCTAGGCTGTGTTTAGTTTGATCCACTTATCAAGCAGCCATCGTCTGAGCCACTTCACTAAAGCTAAAGGTCAAAACTGTAGTGCCAAATTCCAGACACAGACAAAACTGCAATCCCAGAGGCCTCATTCAGAGAGAAGGGTGGCACAGATATACTAATTTAAATGCCTGTATCTTGGATAAGATGTAGGCATTTTCAGAGTGCTGATTTTTTTCTCAGTCCTAGCCTTTCCTCTCCTTTTACGTCCCCTTCCCTTCCCTTCCCTTCCCTTCCCTTCCCTTCCCCTATTTCCTTATACCATTTTGCTGAAAAAAATTGCATCCTTTAATCTCAACTGTTTCTTTCTCAGAGAACAGGCAATGTTGAGTTTAGGGTACACTGTCAATTTAGAAACTGGCCATCCTGTCAATTCTACAATAGTTGCCTCTTCTGAGGAGACTGCCTCACTTACATCCACATCCCTTTGAAAGAAAGTAGTTTTAGGCCCTTATTCCAACAAGGGCTGACAATATTTGTCTTTACTGGCTATCAACAGTGTCCTTTTAACATCAGTGACCAGACACCATTCAGACATCTTGAGGGAGAACCTGGGAGAGGCTTGTTTGACAACAGCTGTCAAACGGAACCTGGCCTGTAACATAATGCAGCCTAGTTTCTGTGGAAAAGGGAAAGGAAAAAGAAAAGTGAAAGTATGGAAAATGAAGAGAAAAGGAAAAGGGACATCTATTAAGACTTTACTATATTGCTAAAGGAATTGGTCTTCTTTTTAACTGAATGTTTATATAAGTAAAAGGTGGTTTCACGTGCCTGTGGGAGCATGTTACTGGTTGACGATTACATGAGCATACAGTTCTCAAATGATTTAGAAGACCTTGGCTACATAAAACATTTCTGGCTGGGTAACCAGAACCATTTTAAATCCTAACCAGGTGATAAATGGCAGAAGTATATTAAAAGGAGCTTCCGAGTTTGCAAACTCAACGGATAAATAATTCTGCTGAGACCTGGAAACAAGAAAAGAGGCTGGCCTCATTTTTGCTGGTTTGTGTTTTAACTCCCAAAGATTACAGGCTCTGTAAGTCAGCTGTTCCATCTAGTAAATTGGGGACCTCAGGGCAGCCATAAACCCTTGCAGACAGGTGGCTTAAATACAGTAGGTAATAGAACTGTTGTGCTAAGCTACTTTTACACAAAAACACCTTAACAGGAGCTCTGTGCCCCTGAGTCACAGTCCACCTGTTCCCACAGGTTGATACATGATATTTTGAGCTTCATGATTCTTGTCTTGTGCTCTGCATATGTATGGAAAGAACAATACAGAATGCTGAAATCATTTTAGGTGTGAAACTAGGATTACTGTAAAGGGAGAGAGGGAGAAAACAGAGATATATTTTTTTTTTGTTGAGAAGAGCGTACTCCCTATTAGGATTCCTGTTTATCTGCTGCCATGAAAAGGCGGCTTTTCAATAAATTAAGGAAGGGATTTTATGCCTCTATCTAAGCCACCTGTTGTCTCAGCTGCAAATAGATACTTAACCTCTTAATATGAATGACTAATAAAACAGGTACTATGTATTATACACAGGCATATATAATCTATTTGTATGCATTGTATAGATGTTTATAATCTGTTTGTCCTGACTAAAAACGACCATTGCATCTACAAAAAATGTGTGTCAAATACTCCACAGCAGGTTTCTGCCATAAGAACTTTGTTCCCCACGGTTTCTGTGCTGTGTTGGCCTAAAGCTAGATAAACACAGAGGAGCATGGCACATGTTTATACAGGACCTGGCACGTAAGCCTCTTGTATCCCCAGAGCTACACGCCTCTGATGAGGGCTCCTCACTGCTACAATACTACAAATATAGTAACGGTGACATGGAAGGCTAACCCGGCAAGAATGGCGCAGGAAATAGCAACATCTGTGATAAGACGTAAAGAGAAATTCTTACTGTCTCACAGTAGCTGGGTTTAGACCTAAAGGTATGTCAAGCTGCATATGGGCACCAAAAATTACTGACAGTATGGCATCCAGAGCACTTGTGTTATGTATGAACAGCATTTGATTTCTCTAACAAGACTGGCTGTTGCCCTGTGCTCCAGGGGAAGCCTTTAGGAGAAATGTGCCCAGCTTCTCAGAAGCAAAAAGTTTCACTCACCTTCTACTGTAATTTCAAGGGAGTTAGATAAGATTCAGTATAGATGAATTTTAACCAGCCAGCTGCCTAAACATAAACAGTCATTTCTTTCTTCCAGTGAGCCAGCTAGGTAGCCAGCAAGAAGAAAAAGAAGAGTACCTCACCCTTCTGCCAGTCCTACAAGATAAAGGTAGAAACACAACATACTTGGAGGCTGTCCTGCAATCCTGCAAACTCTTTCCCTGTGATAATAATACACATTTATCAGACCCAGCTCTGTGAGCAGCTTCAGACACTGTCACCAGAGGAAGCTGCTGAGCTCAGTCAGCAGCTCTGGGCTATCCAGCAAGGGGCAAACCCTGACCCGTTGCTGTCACCCCATTCAGAGCATGGTTTAATTGGAAGTCAGAGACAATTTTTTTTCCCTGGGAGGACATTTCTGGAGTGTTCTATCCCCTACAGAGCTGTTACTACCTGGCCACAGGGCCCACATCTCCTGTTCTTGATAGGACCTTACTCAGAGAATGATATTTTCCCCCATTTCAGAAAGCTCCAGGAACAAGGTTTAAAGCACATGAAGTTCACGGTGATACAAAGCTAGCAGGTTAAAAGTTAATAGTTTATTTTTGCATTACATTTTTACAAAGTAAGGCTGACGCTGTCTGTTCCCCTGATGATTCTTACAAGGGGCATATTTGCAAACAATGGTAAAATGACTACACCAGCATGTTAACGTGAACAGGCGGCTATCAGGATACTTTGACGTGATGTCTGTAGACACCACAGCACTGAGAATGGCAGCTGTTACCGAGGCAAACAGCTGAAGTAAAAGAGGAAGAAAGGCAGCTTGCAAATAACCGCCTTTGCTAGTCCAAGTGGCTCTTAATACTCTGTGTAAAGACACACTGTTGTTAACATCTGCTTGAATTTAATCTGAAGAGTTGTTTGGAAATAGCAAAGCTGGGAAGCACCTGCTGCTTTAGGATAGATGAACTTTTGCAGGCATATAACATGCTATTTTATTCCCAGCAGCTCTCACAAACACCACCCTATACAGAACAGAAATGAATGGACTTTGTGAAGGGCACTTTAGTTGAAATTGGATAGGACTATACACAAGTATTGCCAGATACTAGAACAGTTTAAGAGACTGGTTTGGAAATATTCCAGAGCCTGAGGGTCTAAGTGGTCTTAGAAGGGTGACTAAGGAAAGAAGCAAACCAATTGCCAGTGACTTACATTGGTAACTTGGAGGTCTATGTATTAACAGAGGTCAAAACTAATAAAAAAATAAAGTTCCTGGAACCACTTCACTAGGCAGATTTTAAAACTGCCCTTTGCATCAGTGTGTGTGAGTGCAGCACAGGTCCTAGCTTCCTGGCATGCAGGGAATGCAAGAAGTGCAACGTCTTCTGCATTTCCAGTTCTTTTTTTTTTTTTTTTTTGCTTTCTGTTGCCTTGTTACAGTTTCCCTGAGCCACTTTTACCACAAAAAATTTCACCTCACCTGACTGTTAGTCTGATTTCAGTCAGGTAAATCAAAATGGCAAAGAAAAAAAGACAAAAGCCAGAGTGAGACCGAACCCCTTTACAGCAAGTCTCTGTACATGTCCGTGCCATAAGACTGTAGATCTGCAGTGGTGCAGTTAGTCCCTCCATGTGCTTTAGCGACCTTTTTTCCTTTGATTTATCCTTCAATTTTGCCTGGCCTAATTTATGATTTAGATTGTTTGCAGCTTCCAGAATGGCCATAGATGTTCAGACATAATTGAAAATATAATGAAACAATGTCTGTTAGCTTGTGTAGCTGTAACTCAGGTTATAAACTAAACAAGAATTTGTCATGCAGGAGGAAAGTTAACAACAAAGGTTCAGTCCATCTGTTGTTTCTGTGACTGCACCAAATTACGAGGAAAAGTGGGAAGGGTGACTAAACCCCAGGTGTCTTCCAAAACTTTGTGACAGCTCCTGTGTTCTTAATTAGATCTAACTCATAATCTTTTGAGCTCAGTGGAGACAGAAACTGACTTTGGTGGAGGGACCAGGTTTGTAAAGAAAAGAGGAGTCAGATGGGCAGTGTGAGTGCAAGGGATAATTTTTTCTTCCTGCTCTTGAAACCCACTCAAAGGATTAGAATGTCTTCACTCCTCAAGTCAAGAACTGAGATTTTTGTCTAGACTTGTGTTTTCATCAGTACTGCTCTAGACAGGAAAGATGCTCCTAGTTTCCCAGATCCTTTACTACCTCTGTTCTTTCTTTAAAAGCAAATAAGACATTCTCCAGTCATACAAAACCAAGTCCAAACTTGATTGATGTATTTAAAATTCCTTTTTGTCTGTACTTTTGCAAGATAGTTCTTCCAGAGTTCTGGGAGAGAGATCATCCACTTCCACAGATAAATCCCTCTGAGTTTTGCTTCCACCTTGGTTACACAGACATTCCCATACTTTTGTTGCCATTTGGGAAACTGCCTTTGATGCACAACTCAGCAGCATCATGTGAGCCTGGAGTCTCCTATGTGGTCTGTGATGGCCTTCAGTTTAACACTTTAAGCAAAGAGACTGCAGGGTGACACACCATTCTGTGTTGTATGGAGAATACCCAGATAACTTCTACATCTCTTTTTCTCTAATGCATCTTTGCAGCCTTTGCAGATTTAGTTGGTGTTAATGCCAAATGAACATATGAGCCTTAACACAAGTTTCTGGAAAGTCACAGCACTGTATTTATGCAGGTGGAAGCAATAAGGTATGTTGGGGAAATCAGATGTCAGTCTGGAATTTGTGAAATCAGATTTTTATCTCAGACTACAAGTTATTAACCACTATCAATACTACTATTAACCTCCTCCCATAAAGCATACATAATTCGTAACTGCTTGTTCACAATGCACTGTGGATGGTGAGTGCCATTTCTGGGTTCTGAGTATTTTTAAAAGCCCTGCAAATGCAATGTTCGTAATTCTGGATAACCAGGACATAGTGCATTCAGTTGCTATGGTTGCAGGCAACAGATAGGGAAGATCTCTATCACACCTCAGACAGGAACAACTGATTGTGGCACTAAATCCACTTACATTCTTTTTTTTTTTATTATAATAATTCACAGTTGTGCTGACTCTGCTGCAAGTAACATTACTGGCATTAGTAAAGGCAGGAAGACAGGCACTGTAAATTGAGGGCCCAATGAAGAAGTTGTCCCCAGCCTACAACAGTAGCCTGTAACTACTAAGTATGTAAGCAGAAACACTCTGAGTTAAATGTATCCGTGCAACAATGAAATGTCTCTAAAAGCAGTCCACGTCAGTTCCGGTACATCTTGACAATAAATTATAATCAACTCCAAAAGGGGATTCTTCTCATTTGTTTACATTTGATCAAAAATATTTAATAGCATAGAAGAGATCTCATTCCCTTAAGAGACCTTGGATCCTTTCAGGAACAGTCAAACTGTGCCACTACATCAGTTTTATTAGTCACCCAAGTACTGGGGATTCAACAGTCTTTTTAGTGCAATGCAGTTTTAACATGTTTAACATCACTAATGTGACAAAGAATCTTGCTATGTATTCATCACTAACATATTCCATAAACAGCTCTTTCAAATGCAACAGAACTTACATGCTGAAGATGCTTGTGCCAATATAGGGTGTACATTAAGAGGTTAACTAATATTATTCCCTTTCCATGCTACTCTAATTAGGGTTGCAAAGACTAAGAGGTTTGAATGCAGTTATTTACTCAAATGTGCCAGCCTTTTTTTTTTAGAAAAAAAGCATGTCTGAAGAGAAAAAAAAAAAACAGAGCATTTGTACCTCAGCCCCTTTCCCATTACCAGTTTGGGATTATAGGCCAGAACAAGTTTACTTTTTAAAAAATAGCTACAGGTTTCACTCATGGGAGATGGATGAACTAGGTGGATATTTTGCTAGCAGTTTCAGTTTAGTCGAAAGCAGAAAGGAGTGGCATCATATACAGTTAAAAATATCCTCTGAGTCCAGCTAAGCAACGTCTGTTTCCAGTATTGATTACCAGGTATGCGCTTTTAACAACCTGTATCTCTTAACAAAGGTAGTCAGTTGGAGGAGCTGTGACTCTGTAAGTCCCTGTCATCTTCCCATTGTATCTGCCCACCTAAGAAATGCGTACTGGTGCAATGCACAATGTCTGTCTAGTTAGCTAAATTCATCAGAACCAATCTAATTTTTCACAACGGTTCTTTTAAAACAGTCTCAGCTCTGCTGCAGAGATGTGGGATCAGAGTGACACTCAGTGGCAGGACAGAAAAAGACATTCTCAATTTCTCAGATTCTATCTAACATCTTTTATTGGGGTGTGTAATATTAATAGTGCATAATTAGATCATTATTAGTATTTTCTGTCTGTTTTATACTATCCTATGTAATCATTATAATTCAGACTAAAACATGTACTTTTGGTTATGCAAACTGAAAAAAAATATTGGATTACTTACTTTACCAGGCCCCCCTCACTCATAACTTGTGTGCTGTGATCTCCTGAGACTGAAAAAAAGAAAAAAGAATTTGAGAAATTGAACTAAAAAATACTGCATTTCAGAAATAAGAGACTTGAATTACCATTGTTTTACATTCTGCTGTAGTTGAATCTTTGCAGATTACTTGAACAGTCTGAAGAATGGCATTTTACATCTTGCATACAATTTAACATGTTGCATATGTATAACTGACAGTTCATAACCTTCCCAGTTATTTGTGTTACATCAAAACATTTTCTGTATGTTTCTGCCTGAACACCAATCTATGACTAACTGAATTTGGTATCTGAAAAAAGGGTACATTTTCCCTTTTATGTAAATAAATACTGAAATAAATTATGGAATCTTTACTATTATTAAAGATTTTTAACATTGTTCTTGACAAGCCTTTGAGAGAAATATTTTAAGGGAGGAGTCCTGCAGTAAGGTAGCCCTGTGGACTGTCAGTCTTTCCAGCCTTTCCTGCTCCGATGCAGGGAAAGACGCACAGTTTTACGTTCAGTTATGGTGCCAGAAATTCTCCTGAGCCTGTGGCTGCCTAGAATCCCTCCAACTCACAGCCTGCAAGGATGTTAATGAATGAGAGTTATCACAGTACAACATTCCTTGAAACACCGTATGTAAAACCATTTCCATCTCTCTCAAACAGGGTCCTGTTGCATCCCCCATGTCCATGCGATCTGTTTTAACAAGCGGGTCATGCGTCTCCCCACCGCCACCGCCACCACCGCCACCACCTGGACCTCCCCCCATCTTTGATACAGAAACCGTAAAGGATGAAGGAACTGCAGCTCGCTCAGCCCTATTTGCACAGCTTAACCAGGGAGAGGCAATTACCAAAGGTCAGGAGAAAAGAAATCCAATTTTGGTCCATGAGTCAAACTACACCAAGAGCCACTAAATGTATTAACCTAACTTCCACTATACTTTTAAGTTACATTTAAGCCACTCAGATCTTTCTGAGGCTTGTAGTCAGTCTGATGGATGAGATTGCATACCAAAACCCCTTTAGAAGCAACAGCACACAGACATGTTCAGCATACCTGCAATTCACACCATTTATTTAGAAGCATTTTTCTAATTTTAAGGCAGCCGAGCTGGACATCTTCGGTCCCCAGTAGCTGGTGAACCTCTAAGTTGCAATTGCAATAAAAATTTATCCCCCTTTCTGATTTACATTTAGTGTATCAACCTGTGTCAAAACGTGTTACGTCAGGTGAAAAGGTATGCCTCACAGTTCAGAGGGGAGTACAATAATAAAACTTTTGGTATTAATACTGGACAGTTGTATTTACAGTGGATGGCTAGGAGTTGAAATACGATTGATACATCTGTCTTTAATGCTTCAGGGACAGGTCAAATATTGTCATAAATTAGAAAAACTGTATAATTTTTATGGATGGAAAAAAATGATATAACAAGCTCTTAGAGCTCATTGCAGACAGAGAGGGACTAGAAGAGATCGCAGCATTTCCTGTTAAAGATACTAAGATAGCCCATCCACAGTAAAAGAGGTTTTAGATGAATGCTAAAAATATGTAGGCAGTTACACTTTACGTTGTTACCCAGGCAAACCTTGAGGAAATAAAAAATGTAAATTACAAATGAACTTTTCCTGCTTAAATATGGATACCCTTAGGAGTGGACAACAGACTTTCTTTCTTAAACACCCTTTTTTTTTAGGGCTTCGACATGTCTCTGATGACCAGAAGACTCACAAAAACCCCAGCCTCCGTGCCCAAGGTCCATCTGTTCGTTCTCCAACAAAAAGCCATACTCCAAGTCCCACCTCTCCCAAGAATTCACCGCAGCAGAGCCATCCCCCTGTCTTGGAGCTAGAGGGAAAGAAGTGGAGAGTGGTGAGTTCCAGTCACACCTCTGAACTGTGCCCTGCACATTACAAACCAGGTTGAGCACTGAAGTGTCTTGCAAAAGGCTGTCCATGATCAAGGTGCAACAAATCAAAGTTGCAGATAAAATGGGCTGAGTCTTGCATTGCTCTGCCTTGCTACAGTTCAGCTTTTACTGTTCTGTAGCATCTAAAGTTAATTCATTTGCCTCTGAGAATCATATACTAATTCATCTGAACTGGAGAATGTCAGAATAAATTCCTTGCAAAATCAGACAACCCCCCAGAAACAAGTCCCGTGGAGAACTCCAATTGAAATCCCTTCTTGCAGGTCATTTGTACAAGTAAGAGATAACAGCATTATCACAGAGCAATTTCTCCAGCTTTGTTAACCAATGGAATTATACATCTATTTTTCATTACTCATCCCAGGCAAGTATGTCCTTCATGCTTAAAAGTAGAGAAGTGTTTTCCCTTTGCTTATTCTACAGATGGAAAAGATTAATTTGTTTAAAGTTTGGGAGTTAATTTACCTCTTCATAACACACTATTATAGACCATTGTATAACATTTGGGGGAACAAAAACTTGCTCCATTCTTCAAGGTGCCGGTCTAAATTTGATGGGAGCCAAGCAATAGTTTTGCGAGTGCATTTTTAAATTGTTGTGAGCATAATGTCTTTGCTACAAAATTAATGGGTTTTGTCGTGGTCTATGCTAAATTCTTCAGTTCTGCAGCTCTACAATATACACGTGTCATCTAAGGGTGAAATATGTGATGGCCAAGCAGATTAGATTTTTAAGCCACAGGAAGGATATTGCTCTGTTGTAACTGAAGATGCAATGAGTCGAGAATAAGTTGTACTAAACTCTGTCTGACTGTTAGCTAGTTAAAGACAACCAATTAAATAAACTTTCTTTTGAAACAGGAATATCAAGAGGATAAGAATGACCTGGTCATTACCAACACCGAACTGAAGCAAGTGGCCTACATTTTTAAGTGTAGCAAATCTACACTTCAGATAAAAGGAAAAATCAATTCAATTACTATTGGTGAGTGGATAGCTCAGCTGGGCTTTAAATGCCAATCTGGAAAAAAATGACTTATGTGATTAATAATGCATCTGAATCATTCCATTCCCTTTAGTGGATTGATCACGTGAGTAAAATCACTCAGCTATGCAGGTGCAAGACTGGGAACTTTCATAGTTAATGTAGCAGGTGTGAATGTATTTGCTTTTATCTTGCCTTTCTTATTTATGATTGCTTTTATTTTAGACAACTGTAAAAAGTTTGGCCTTGTGTTTGACAACGTTGTGGGAATCGTGGAAGTGATCAATTCCAGGGATATTCAGATTCAGGTAAATATCTATTTGAAAAACAAAGATAGAGAATAAGCAGGAAAAATCAGCCCAACATGTAGCTGCAAGAGATTTCAAAAACTCACGGGAGCACAGCAAAAACAAGAGTTTGATGCATCCAAATGTATCTCTATATGCACTAAATTCTGCTGATGGATTTAGATAATGCCTATGAAAACTACAGACCATCACTGAACAAACCTCCCTTAGCCCAGTCCCTTCTGGTTCCAGTGAAGCCGAGAGATGTATACACTGTAAGAAGTGTTACTTCTGGCCCTAATTTTCTTGCTTTCATGCTAAATAGCTCCTAGCACTTAGAAGTTCAGCAGAGCTTATGGCACGAATTCTGGCAGTTAGCTAATTGATTTCTAATCCCAGAAGTTGGTTATTTCTTTTTTTCTTATTCTTTCAATGGAAACGTTCAGATAGACTGTCAAAGGACAACTAAATGATCCAAGGTGAAAGCAGGTGCTGGGATTTTGAAAATCTCCCCTGACAGTGACATGACACATTACATGAGTAAGTAATGTAGTCACTTGCCTACAAATGGCTATGAGCCTCTGCTAGTTTTGTCTTTAATACCCAGTAAACAAAGCTTCATCAGAGATCATTTTCCTTGTGGTTTTCATGAAAATAAAATATACATATTTTAAATCCATATATTGCCTTCTCAACTGGGGATGTGTGCGCCATTAGCTAAAGATCCCAGGCATTTATTTGAGTGGTTTTTTAAATAATTAGATTATTTTTATCATTACCTCTAGAACACGGAAAAGCTGAAAGAATTCATATGTAATGAATAGCAAAACCACAGCTTGTTAATACTCAAATAAAAGGCAAATGTCTTTTCTAAGAATTGAAATACTTTTGATTAAGCAGGTTCTATGAATATTGTATAAGGCCTCTATGCCATGGAGCAGAATTGAGTTTCACTTAAGAAGGCAGAGTCTTGTTATATGCTGCTTGAATCAGGCAGCTGCTGCAGGGTTTGAGTATGTGAGCACCTCAAATTTCTCAGTATCTGTAAGACCTGAGCTTGTAATTTCCAAATACATGACTTGTTAATGCAACAAATTTCAGTAAATTCATCCTATAGATTTTGATATAAATAGTTTCTTCAGTGCCATATTGCTTGTCTCTTCTTTCTCTCAGTGGTATGTTTTTTCTTCCCCGATGTTTGCAAAATTTATTCAGCACACCCTCCTTTTGTTCTCTATTGCACAAGAACCCATTAAAGAAAAGAAAATTTTAAATGCATTGATCCACTACATAGATCAGACTTCAGGACCAGGGTAGGATACAAGAGGACAGACCACTTGCTTTTGGTTTGCTGTCACATTTAAGGAACTGAAGCTGAAAATACATTCTTAACTTGAATGATGGGAGACACTCTTCCATTAACAAATACATATCTATCACATGCTGTTACTGTTTTATGGCTCAGAATAACCTCTGCCCTTTTGATGCATTGTCCAGAGTATATTTCTGCCCCTGCTAGAGAGGGAAGGAGGAGAAGGGAGAATTGTTACTGACAACCAGCAAGTCAGCAAGTTAGCCATGCAGATATCTTTTAATAATCTGTAGAACTGTAGACAAGAAATTTCCCTTTCTCCCCTCAAGTAAATCTTGTGCTTGCTTTTAAAATAACATAATACCTTTAGAGTTTTAATTAAATTGATCTCAGTACTTTTTTAGAACTGTAGCTTGCCTGAAGGGGATGAAACCCCTTTCCTATTGTATGCTGTAAAACCTGGAAGAGCTTTGAAGTCTTCCGAATGTATTACAAATTACATGTTGAGTACTACTGTATGCTGGGATCTTTCGTTTGCCCTTACTGGGTTGGAGTTGACATGTTTGATTTCTTAACCAGTCCTCACTGATGAACCAGGTGAACACCACCTAAATATCAGCACAAAAGTGCCACTGAAATGAGAGAGAATCAGGAAAGCACTTTCATCAAACTGTATATTAAAAGCTTGCTGTGTATGTTTGCTGTTGTGTATAGATCTTGTTACCACCACCAGGAATTCTCAGTGTCTCACAAATCAAATAGAAGCATCATGCAGGCAGCTGACACATAGATCAGATGTTGGTGGCCAAAATTAGACCTGGCAGCCAATGAGGATTTTATTAACAGCATCTTTGTGTGCATTTTAAGATTTGATATTAAGTATATTTTATTTTGCAGGTGATGGGGAAAGTGCCAACCATTTCTATTAACAAAACAGAAGGCTGCCACATCTACCTCAGTGAGGAATCATTAGATTGTGAGATTGTGAGTGCCAAGTCATCCGAAATGAACATACTCATCCCCCAAGATGGTGATTATGTGAGTGAGATATTTGTAAATCTTTCCTCACCCTTCCCTGCTAGTCTTGGTAGCTAATAGCACTTAAACTGCTAGAATAGAAACTAAGATACCACACATATGACATCACCAAAAAATGATCCAAAACAATTGAATTTCTATGTTCCGATACCTTAGCTATCAGCGAAGGAAGAACTCCTTATTTGCTGGGGCACAAAGTAATTTCAAAGATCAAACACGACATTATTTCTTTCCATTTTGATAGCTAATGGCTTCACCTCCTGTCCATTTAATTTTCTTTTTTGATATCTAAACATAATCTCCCAAAGAAACTCACTTCACACAAGAGCACTCAAGCCTCAAGATGATGATGCTAAAACTAAATTAAATATAATACTACTACAAATGAAATAATACAGTATAATATACTTGTTTTTTCTAAAGCTGCTGATACATGGGTAGCATCTGTAGTACATTCTAGCATTTTCAACACAACATCTTTAACGCCCCTTAAACAGGTACATTTTCCTGGCTCCTTTTCTGTTCAAGTAAGATTTTCATACTATGCCCACCGGCATTTCCAGTAAAGTTGTGCTCTGTCACTTCACGCACTAGCAAGGGATCATGCAGGCAAAGCATACTCATAATTGTTTCCTAGTTTCCTCAACAGAGCAGTGTTGAAATTGCACTGAACGGCCATAGACAGAACTCAAATTTCTCATTAATCTTTCGTAAATGGGTTTAGGCTTGATAAAAGAAAATATGTAACAAGAGAATCCTCATGCTCCACATTTCCAAAAGTGACTGATGCATGACCAGCTTCAGAAAACTAAAAAGGGAACAATTTTCAGTAGGTGTAAATTCATCTATTTCTTGGAAAAAAAGGTCCTTTAGATGAATCTTGTCTCAAATTACGATATAATCTGAAATTACTGGCTATCAAAACTTCTATTCGAGGTCTGAACAAAAAAACCCTTTCTCTTTACATCGCTTTTTTGTTTACTGCAAACAGAGAAAGACCCAACGACATCTCTCATCCTTTCACCGAATACATGGAATAGAAGGAGACTTTCTTTCATGTTCTGCTTCGTTTTGTGTACCCCACAAGGGATGCTGAGTCTTTTGAAGTGTATCACACTTAAAATGATAGGGTTCTTTTCTATTTTGTTCTTCCATATTATAATACTGCTTTCGTCCTTAAAATTAGACTCCTCTCTAAATCTCCACATCTAAAGCCTTTCTACTGTCTTTCAACCCAGACACTGATGGAATCTAAAGTCATTTCTGACATGAGGCTTATTTACTCAGTTATTCCAAATAATCGTGTGAGAGGGATTATTGCAAAGTAGTACCATACCAAGGCTATTTGAAACTGGGTAGCAACAAGGCTTTTTCCTGTGTGGTATTGTAAAAGAGCTTCCTAGGGTAATGAAGAAGGCCTCTCTTCTAATCCTGACATGTCTGAGCTATCAATGCCTTCTCACTCATGTAGCACTAATAGTATTCCACCAGTTTTCATGAGGTATCCATTGTTTATTTAACCATCATTGTCGCTTTTGTTACTTACCAGAAAGAATTTCCGGTTCCTGAACAGTTCAAGACAGCATGGGATGGATCGAAGTTGGTCACTGAACCTGCAGAAATTGTGGGTTAACTTCCTAACACCATACAGCACTTGCTGACCGTGACCAGACCACAGCCAGCATCAACAAAGCAGTAATGTAAAGAACTAGAAGTAGCAGAAGTTCATACTGCTGTGATAGGCCTTCAAGCATTAGCTCTGCATGCTCGAAACAATAACACATCTGGCACGCTTTCGTTAGGCATCCCAGTTATTTTTCACGTTTCCACACAGTATGCCTTCACATAGAATTTGAATTCTAAATGCTGTCATGTGAATGTAATGGATTAAAACCCTGCCCTCCAGTCACATAATGGGTTTGCAATACTGCGTACATTAAGCAAAAATACTGCATGATACACTTTGTTACCATCTTGCTTCAGTGCATTCCTTTTTCTTTTTCTGCTAATCAAAAACAGCATTCAGACTTTAAGGTATTCATTTTTACCTATTAAGCAATTCCTGTATGATGCAGTAAAAGTGTACCCCTAGCACGTAGTTCTGTTGTGATCATAATGGATTTTGTTTTAAACAAGCAAAAAAAGGACAACTTTCAGCAATACATTTTGGTAACGGAAGATAACAAAAAATCTGTTATTTTAATCAAACACTTTTCTAATCTGTATATTTAGAAGAGCCCTATGTTTTCTGTGAGGCAAGACTTTATTATGGTCCACAGACTCACTGTTGCCCTCTTATTTCTTGCAAATTAGTCATGTAAGCTGAAACCTTGCAGCAAATCATTGAAGGATTTTTGCTCCTTGGATTTATCTTTTTTTTATTTTTGTGAGACAATCTCTCATTCTTTAAAAATTCACATTGTTTCTTGCATCCTATTCAGAAAGCTGAGGGAGCCATATATGTCAGATACCAGCTAGTTTCCTTACTAATAACACTCCTTTAAAATATTGCTGCTGTAGCTCATATTCATTAAAAATATCTTCCTGTTTCTTCCCCACATTTGTAGGACTTATTCAATTTCAAACATGTCCACAAAGCAAAGCCATAGGTTTATATCATATAATTCTGAGCTTAAATAAAGGGGCAATGTCCTGTCCAGCCCTTTGATTTTATTTTATAGTCCCTATTGTACGTGCTTTTTTAACAAAGGTGGTGTTGTATACATTTGTACTATTTCAGCAGACAGTACGAATAAAATTTTAAAAATTTGAAAAGTCAGCTTATGTTTTTGATCACTTGTAATACTTTGTAACAGTGAAATCACAGTGAGACGCTTGCAGAGCTAGTTAAAAGCTAAATTTTGTGCCTAATTTACCTTGAAAGTACATTACTTCTTGAGGGTTTTTAAGTATATCTTTGATTGTACACCCTACTCAATACAACTGGTAGCGCTCGTTCCGTACAGTTTTGCTATCTGATGTTTAATCTATGTGTATAATGTGTTTGCTTTAATACATATCATTTTTTCAACAGTAAACTTCTTATTAAATAAAAGGGAAAATGTACTTGTTTAAATACAAAGTTGTTCAGAGCTTGTTCCATTGCAGTGTTTGTCCTATATGCTTTCTCTTTCTTAAAAGCTGTTTCAAAAGCTTGATTAAGGAAAAGTAGCTCCTCCTCTCATTTCATGAAATATTTGCTGCTGTAATCCACCTGACCGTGAATAGTGGGTATCTGCCAGCAGATAAACCTGAAGTTTTTCGCATATAACTTTGGTGACAGCCAAATAACTGAGCTTTTCATGATTCTCATTTCTAGATACATCTGTATCTTTCAGAGATTATGTGTAGGGAGATGATCATCACCTGGTGCAAATTTATAAGGTTTGCCTTCTATTTTTAGCATTTCCTGTTTGTTTCCCTATGTGGCTTTGGATGTGTCCCTCCTGTGTTAACAAACCACAAGCAGTCCACTCCCTATTCCACTCAGACGTGCTTCATGTCTGAAAAATGGGCATCGCATACTGGTTGTGATAAAAGGATTGTTGAAGGATTGTTTAATCCTTAAATCATAATTTGTCTTATAAAATAATCGCGTTCTGGAGCACTCTGTCCTGAAATACCAACTCTTGTTTTCATCCAGCATCAAATAGGGAACAAGTCATTATGCAGCAACAGGAAGCCACTGAATCCTTTGGAGGTGTGATGCAAAACAAGTATCAAATGCCTGATGATAAACAGAAAGCAGCAAGACAGCTCGAATCACTACACAGGCAAATTCTTTTCGTTCCTCCTAGGGATTTAACTCCCCCGTCAAAAACAAACTGTGTGAAGGTTGGTCTGATTCTTCTTTGAAACATTTGAGAGCAAACTCCCTTGTGGCTAGACCTTCAAGTCCATGCATTACTGGACACAAGAAAAATAGGAGAGAGACTTTGAAAATATGCAAATAGCTTTTATCCAGTACTCTTAGTCTGCCACATGGCAAGAAAAAATAAAAAAAAATCTATAACCAGCTTTTGTCAGTTCTGATCCTCATAAAAAATACTAGTTGTACATTTCCCATAGGTTGGACTGTTCTTTCCCTGCAAGCTGTCTTTAACTTCAAAAATATAAAGGAGTGGTAAATAAACAAAACAAATTCAAGGTTCTGATTCTACACTATATGAATCCATGTCAATTAAAGGTTAAAAACACATTTTCTAAAAATCAAGTATATCTTGAGATAGAAATGGTCAACAAGTTGCACAATGATGATTTGATGAATCATGCCAACCACCATCAGTTGTGTCCACCAAGTCTTCAGCAACACGCTTGATCTGTGTTTAATTGTTGACTCCAACAAGGAAGGACTTGCTAAATGCTGAGCATCCCTCAGGTCCTACAGGTCATTTATTTTTACCAGAGGAGCATTGCCAGCATGTTGAGGGAGGTGATCCTCTCCCTCTGCTCAGCACTGGTAAGGCCACACTGGGTCCAGTTCTGAGCTTCCCAGTACAAGAGAGACATGGAGCTATTGGAGACTCCAGCGAAGGGCCACAAAGATGATGAAGGGACTTGAGCATCTCTCCCAGGAGGAGAGGCTGAGAGAGCTGGGACTGTTCAGCCTGGAGAAGAGAAGGCTCAGGAGAGAGGTGTGTATAAATACCTGAATATCTAGTGCAAAGAGTACAGAGCCAGGCTCTTTTCAGTGACACCCAGAGACAGGACCAGAGGCAATGGGCACAAACTGAAACACAGGAGGTTCCCTCTGAACATCAGGAAACACTTTTTTGTTGTCTGAGGGACTAAGCACTGGCTCAGGGTCCCCAGAGAGGTGGTGGAGTCTCTCGGCGACATTCAAAAGCCGCATGGACATGGTCCTGGGCACCTGGCTCTCGGTGGCCCTGCCTGAGCAAGGGGATGGACCAGATGACCTGCAGAGGTCCCTGCCAACCTCAAAACTCGAGTCATTACTTACTTGCTTAGTTATTTAGAATTTAGAATATTGGTTACTAAGAATTAGTGAAAATTAGATGTACTGAGGTATTAACTGCATGTATCCACCAGATGGCAGAAAACAGCTGAGGCCAGGCTCTTGCAAGCTTTTGCTGTTAATGAAAAAATGCTGGACAAAGGATTTAAAAAGGATGAAGTAATCCTGAAATATCTTTTTGGGTGCCAAATTTTTGTAGAAGAAGAGAGAACACTCCCTACTCCACCACCCAAAACTCAGTGGTTATCTTCTAGGCTTAACCCTGCTTCCCTAAGTCTTGGTGAGTGCCAAGGACCTGATCTGATCACCCATAACCACCAAAGACTCTTCTTCTCTAAACCCCTAGTTCCAGTGCTGCATCAACGGAGGCACACTCATATTTCCTCTCTGGGAACATTAAAGAATATGATAGGGAATTAGGGAACTCGTAAGGCTTCCAAGTGCCACATTGCTGCGTACGGTTGTTTTTGGGTTACTCTTTATTCAAATCAGGTGAAGGTAAAAGGCAAATAAAGGTATTTACACACAAAACAGACAGTACAGCTAAACGGGCAACCACACTAAAAACCCATGTACTCTAAGATACTCCTATGATGCAGGAGAAGTGATCTGCACCCCCCAATCAAAGGAAGGAATTGAACTTCAGTTTCAGACATCCAGATGAATGCTTCAGCAATTTCTTGGGTTTAAAAATTGTTTAAAACCCTGCCTTGAAAACAAGATGCTAGAATGCGTATCAAAAATGAGCAAAGATACATCTCTGTACCTCTGAAAAACACCTAGATTTACAGCAGTTAAATTCCTGTTAACTTCCTATTAACTACAAAAGCTTTCCCACTCAAGAGTGACAGATGGGGCTTTTCAGCACCATTTGTACTTAAAGAGCTTAAGATGGGATTCCAGTTTCCCCTTAAACTTTAACCATTGGAATATCAGCTTTTAGGTGCTCACCTCCTTCCTTTGATCTAGTTCAAAACATTTGCACTTGCCTGAATCTAATTTCTAGAGAGAAGGACATTTAACTGCCAAGGCATTCAACCATGTATTTTCATAAACTTGCAACGAACAACCCAAGATTATCTCCCTTTCTGACTCCATTCAACAAGGGAAAGCAAACTAAAGCAGGGAGAAGTCAGTGCTACAGAAGATTGTAAGCACTCCCGTAATGTGTGGCAACCTGACACAGCAATTAAACAAGACCATTTGTCACCAAAAGCCAAAAACTGTGAGTGTCCCACAACTGGCAAGCACTTGTTACAGCATCTCTTTATCATATACATCACAGAATAGAATAATCTGGATGTTTGCAGAATTTGTGTGTCTTTTGTGGGTTATTTTTTTAATACGGAAGAATGAAAAACTAATTACTGAAAAATCTGAGAATGAAGAAATGTTACATTGTCTCTATCTTCCTTCCTTTCTTCATTGTCCTTCCTAACCACGCTAAAACTTGCTATGTTTCCCAAATAATCTACCCATATTGATTTGACCCAGGTCTATGTTACAAAACACATTCTACTGTAATTAGAACAGTATCTTCATAATGAGTGGCAGCAACCAATGTAACTGCATTTCATTCAGATGGTACGGGTAATTTGCTAAGCACTGTTGTCAATTCACCTCAGCTTGTCTCATTATATGAGGGACTCACACTGCAGAAACTACTTGTTTATAAATGAGTTAGGGTTACATGGGAAAATAATGTATTTGTTTTAGCCTAACAGAGTGAAGCAGAAACTTCTGGGTTTTTTCAGCTATTTGCTGTGTTAAAAGAGGGAAACACTCCCTGTTTACAGTATCTATTGCTAGTTCATTCTGTATGGAGATATGTTTTCATCTGTGCTACATGGAACTTGCAGTGGAGTTGAGATAATTAATGGCACATGGGAACCTTTGATATTAAAAATTAATTTGGAGAACTGTGTTCTAACGTGCTGCAGGGCTCCTCGTTCCTTGTTCAGTGTTTTTGCACATGAAGCATGTGAATGTGACGGGAAAAGATGAAAAAGGAGAAAGGGGGAAAAAAAAAAGCAAAATTTAGACAACACCCTCAAGCTGTAGAAGTACAGAAGAGCAGTTTAACACCTTTTCTCTCACCAAACAATTCCAACCCACTTACTATTAGCAAAGAGAAAGTGTTCAGAGTTGCCAAAGGTCAGAAACACCAGAAACACCAGCTGTACCCACAGGTGTCAGTGAGGGGAAGGACAGAGAACTTCACCCAGCTGCACCTGCTCGCAAGCAAGGCACTGCCCTTATTCCTCACCTGCTTTTACCGCTTCATCTACCACAGCCTAACGTATCTGTGACCTAGGCCAAAGGCGGAGGTCAGCTGAAGGGGCAGAGGGATGAGAGGCGGAAGGTGACACCCCGGCCTTCCCCCGGGCTCCAGGGGGAGCGCATTCTGAGGGGAGCGGGAGGGAAACGGGGGCCCGCGCGGGAAACGGCGCCTCCTTTCCCCCACCTCAGCACACGGCGCTGGAGCACCGCCCGAGGCCAACTCCCACAGCTGCCCTCCGGCCTCGAAACCAGCGCCGGGGCTTTCTCCGAGGAGCACGACGGGCTCCCACGAGGCGCCTGCTCTCCGGGCGGGGCCTGGGCCGGGCTGTGCGCCGCCGCTCCCGCGGAGGGGATGGCAGCACCTCCCCGCGCTGCCTCCGGGAGGCGCGACACCCCCATCGCGGAGGCTGCGGGGGGAATCAGCGCAGGGAAACCCCGCTGTTTGTGCTAGAGGAAAGATTACGTGCCTTCTCTGCTACGCTGCTGCCGGGAGATCTCTGGGGACCGTCCTCTGGCTGTTTCTTTTCCCCCGCAGGGCGATTGGAACCGCCCCAGTCAGAGCGCCTCCCGGCCTCAACTCTAGGCGATACCATCTCACGGCGGGGGGGGGGGAAAGGGTAAGAAAGCCTGGTTCTTTCCCGGCGCAACCGTAGAAGGGGTGTGCTGGAGAGTAGTACGCTCCTCGCCAGGCTGGGTGCTGGAAGAACTCCGCCTAGTGTTTGGCCTTTTCCTTTGCTTCCCCCCCCCTCCTCCGCGGTAAGTGGGAGAGGCGAGGCGTCTCCCCAGCGCATGCGTGCTGAGGGAAAGTCACTCGGTGTCAGAGGGGATGGAGGAGATAGCGGAGCCGGCTGCGGGGCGGACCAGCGCTGGGGGGGCGGCAGCGATGGCGCAGGGCGACAACGAGAGGAGCGACAACGCCGCCGGAGGGGAGGCCACTGCCGCTGCCGCGTCGTCACCGCCGTGCTCCCCTGCGGCGGCCGTAGGCGGGGAGGGCGGCGGGGGGAAGCCGCTGACGGCGGCGGAGTACGCGCGGCGCGTGCACCAGTGGCTGTGGGACTCGTACTGCGGGTACCTCAGCTGGCAGGGCTGCCTGCCCGCGCTCCTCGCCGCCTCCGCCGCGCCCGCCGCCGGCCCCCCAAGCGCC
>VZTO01019973.1:11943-28571 GCA_013400615.1 Syrrhaptes paradoxus | reverse complement strand
TGGACAGTTGTGATTTAAGATGCTTCCTCCCCTTGCCCCTCTCTGCCTTGCTGCAGATTACTGCTCTCCCACTGGGAACAGCAGGGCAAAAAGTGTGTCCGAGCCTCAGCTGCCCTGTGGCTGACGGATGCAAACCCATTTTTATTACTAGCTTAATGTAAGATCCGAGACTTTGAGCCGAGGTGGATGTGTGTTGCATGTGGCTGTCCTTGCCATACACATAGTAACCTCTGGCAAAATAGTGGATTTCTGATATGAGGAACATCTCAAATCACTGCAGTGTAAATCTGTCAGAGGTTCCCAAGGTTTCTTAGTATAATGGAGTTTAACATAATGTGAATACTTGTTATCTTAGCCCCACTTAGCTGCTTGCTTATTTGGTTGTAGAGTCTAATATATTCAGATGAAACTGTGCCACTAACTTCAACAAACGTCCTCCTTTTAACAGAGCAAATGGATGCTCTTGTCTGGCCCTGTATGCTCAAACTGGGATTGGGAGACTGGCTGTGCTCCCTTCTGCCTTAGTTGGAGAATCGTTAATTAGAGTTTAATTGACCACTTGGACATGCTTTGACAATGAGAATTGAATCCATTTTAGTATTGTGTATGGAACAGTCGCGCTGCTTGATAGTATCAATGCAGAGTTACTGGTGAAACAGGTGTGAGACAAAGATCTATAGACCAAGGTACGTTAAATAAGAACTTGCTCTTTCCTAGTGACTGATTATACTTAACCTGTTTAAACACTGGTTCTTGGAAACTTTCTAAGACACTTTTTGATGTTGTCTTTGCTTTAATCATCCAAGGTAGCATTAGCAACAAAAGCTTGTAACTGTGAGTGCTTACTTTGTGTCTATTTGCAGTTGGCCAATTAAATCGGAGAAATACGCTACATTTTCTGGTAAACAGGAGAAATACATTACATTTTCTGGCTCATAGTAGGGCAGCGTGCTGTGGTTAATTATAATCGGTAGTATACAAGAATGTTTATGTCAGGTGTGACTAATATTTTCATCCACTTTTGTTTCTGGGTCTGACTGGAGACAAACTAGGCTGTGTTTTCCTTTCAGAGAGCTGGTACTTGGTGCATACAGAAACGTCACTGCTGAGCAATAGAAAAAGTTATAGTAAATCTAATTTTCCTGTTATTCGAATTCCCAGATTTACTGAAATCTGCTCTCTATGAGGCTATTCTAAGCAAAAGAACACAAAAATTGATGCATCTTCAATGTACTTCAGTTCTGTAGGGGGTTGGGATTTTGTCTGTAATCCTAATTGTAAAGGGACTCAGAGTTCTGAGTTTGATTTAATTTAAGGAGGTTCTTAAAACTCAATTTAAACGGTTCTGATAATTTTTTATTAATATACAAGTTTTCTTAAAGAAGATGTGAGCTGAAATCAAGATCTGGATAATGTTACTGCAGTGAGGTTAATGTGAAATGTTCCTTAGACAATAGTGTTAACTTTGTGTTAGTGCAGTAAAATCTGGGTAATGTTAACTGTTTCTGTTACAGGTCGGGAGTTCCTTATCCCTTCGTTGGCACACAGGTTCATAGCAGAGATGGTCGATTTTTTTATTCTGTTCTTTATAAAGGCAACCATTGTTTTAAGTATTATGCACCTCAGCGGAATAAAGTAAGTTGAACAGTTTAAAGCTTTGTTATGTACATCTTTAAGCTCTTCTTGCTCTTTGAGCTATCATGATGTATTTATGGTATGTTTATGCATATCATGGCAGTTAGTAATTGTCCCAAGTTGAGGAAAAAGGTTAACCTCCTTTTAAATGCTGCTTGATTTTGGGTGGAAACAAAGAATTTGTACAGATGTCTTCACAGGCTCACAAATTCCTTACCAAGGCTAGATTAGACTTGAACTCTTTTTGGGGGAGCAATAGCAAGTTTTTTTCCAAGTCCTATAAAAATTTCAAAGAAAAAGCATTGACAAATAAAAGTTGGGGTTTTTTTTTAAACAGCCTTTAAAAATGTGCTGGATCTGGCTGGACTGGAGCTGATTTTCTTCATAGCATCTCCTATGGTGCTATGCTTTAGATTAGTGACCAAAACAGTGCTAACCCACAACAAAAAACTTCAGATCCCACATGTCACATATGTATGTGCTTTTAAAATACAACCCGATTGCTAGGAATGCTACCATGCTGCAGTCTTTACTGGGCATCACTTGGGTTTCTTAGGAAGTATGATTAAGCATTGTGTGTGTCAACTGTACACTAGACTGAAAGATTCTTCATTTCACATTTTTATACTTGGGCGCAATAATTTACCTCAAAGACTGCTGCTTTTTTATCTGCTTCTTTAACTGTAGATATCTTATTCCATACCTCATTTAGTTCCTCAGCTTTGGATTTGTGTTATCAAATATTTGTGTCTGATTGGAGATGAGAGCTTGGTGTAGTCAGTAATTCCATTACTGTACAAATACATTTTCAGAACCCTTCTGCTAAAGAGCCTTCCAAATGTTGACGGACTGTAAGCTGATACTATACAGATAATATCTTTCAAACACCTTAAACTGCTGCTTGAAAGGTGTCTGGAAGAGAGTTAAATCCAAAAATTATAAATATGGCAATCAGTGGGTTTTGTTCAGATAAGCATGCAATTAAAATGCCAAACTCTCAGTTCTGTTTAGTCATCAAAACCTCCAATTCTAACCTGACAGCTTGTATTTCCATTTTGGTTTTAGTGATGGAAAGAGAGGGAATCTTTTTCAGTTAATTTACAGTATATAAATATACAGTATATACTTTTGCAAGAGCCACTAAGTTGCTTACAAGTAACTTCAGAGAAGCATTCTGGGGTTTTGGTGGTTTGTGTTTTTTTGTTTTTTTGTTTTTTTCCTTGAGACATGAGATGTGCTTGAGGCTAGGCTGAGGAGTTGTTATGAAATAAATAACATCTGTCCAGGCTCAAGAGAGAGACTTCAGGCCAAGGTTGTGTTGCAGGTTATGCCACACTATTTTCTCATTGACTTCTCTTTTTCAATCCTTAAGTCTGAATGAAGAGGAGGGCAAGTAGTACAAATATAGATGGACTGCTTTGAAGTAGGATTGCACATTTCTATGAGAGTTCTCTTTCCTGGAGAGTTCCTGTAAGGAAGAGACTTGAATGCTTTCCATTTATATATAGTTAGATGATCACATGCAGAATTTCTTGTTTATCTCACAAGAAATGTGAGAATTTTCAGAACAATTCTGCAGCTCACTACCCAGGGACACTATTGCGCAAAAGTGGTAATAAAGAATGATCTGTTCTTAATAAAAAAAGACAAAACAAACTAGGCAGCAACACAGGAGGAAACCTAGTGTTCTGAATTTTAATGGCTTGTTTAGTATCAGGGAAGACAAAGCTTTTGTTCTTTTACTGAGCTGAAGGAGTGAACTTGAGTACCAAAGGGGTAAGATTGGTATTGGGAGAAGGATGGTTTTAAAGTTCAGTCTTATTTTGTACAGGGACATCTCTAAATTTGCCATGCATTACATCATAGAAGAAATAGATGAAGACACATCCATGGAAGATTTGCAGAAAATGATGATAGTAGCACTCATCTACAGGTTATTAGTCTGCTTCTATGAGGTAACTACTTGTGAATTAATTGTTGTCATTTGTTGAATGAATGTTTAAAAAAATTGTCACCATATTGGCCTATAAAATAAATCCTCTTTGTGGTGTTTTGGATTATGTTGAACCATATGACTTTCACGTAGTTTTGATGAAGACCAATCTTGCTAGACCAACCAACAACACAGCATTGCATGGAATTGAAGTAACTTTTCTTTTACAGATAATCTGTATTTGGGGAGCAGGTGGAGCAACCCCAGGGAAATTCTTGCTTGGACTGCGAGTTGTGACATGTGATACATCCATACTTATTGCGCCCAGCCGTGTGTTAGTCATTCCGTCCTCTAATGTCAGCATGACAACGTAAGTGCTCTCTGCTCAGTCACGTTGCTTTCAAGTTAATAGTGTGAAAAGGGTGGGATTTGGAAGGAAACGTACCCTTTCTTTATTTGCCTTTGCAGTAATTAGATGGCAAGAGCTGTTAGATTCTGTGATCTAAGAACAAAATAGCAGTTACTCAATCACATGAATATTTTTCAGATTAGGTGGTAAAATCTCCTTTCAACTCTGGAGACTGATGCATGCGTGTGAATGTGTGTGTGTGCTGTGCAAAACTAAAGCACCAAACTTGAAAGTAAACTTAACGACTAATATAAACAGAAAAGTGAAAANTTTTTCCTTGAGACATGAGATGTGCTTGAGGCTAGGCTGAGGAGTTGTTATGAAATAAATAACATCTGTCCAGGCTCAAGAGAGAGACTTCAGGCCAAGGTTGTGTTGCAGGTTATGCCACACTATTTTCTCATTGACTTCTCTTTTTCAATCCTTAAGTCTGAATGAAGAGGAGGGCAATTAGTACAAATATAAATGGATTGNTTTTGTTTTTTTGTTTTTTTCCTTGAGACATGAGATGTGCTTGAGGCTAGGCTGAGGAGTTGTTATGAAATAAATAACATCTTTCCAGGCTCAAGAGAGAGACTTCAGGCCAAGGTTGTGTTGCAGGTTATGCCACACTATTTTCTCATTGACTTCTCTTTTTCAATCCTTAAGTCTGAATGAAGAGGAGGGCAAGTAGTACAAATATAGATGGACTGCTTTGAAGTAGGATTGCACATTTCTGTGAGAGTTCTCTTTCCTGGAGAGTTCCTGTAAGGAAGAGACTTGAATGCTTTCCATTTATATATAGTTAGATGATCACATGCAGAATTTCTTGTTTATCTCACAAGAAATGTGAGAATTTTCAGAACAATTCTGCAGCTCACTACCCAGGGACACTATTGCGCAAAAGTGGTAATAAAATGATCTGTTCTTAATAAAAAAAGACAAAACAAACTAGGCAGCAACACAGGAGGAAACCTAGTGTTCTGAATTTTAATGGCTTGTTTAGTATCAGGGAAGACAAAGCTTTTGTTCTTTTACTGAGCTGAAGGAGTGAACTTGAGTACCAAAGGGGTAAGATTGGTATTGGGAGAAGGATGGTTTTAAAGTTCAGTCTTATTTTGTACAGGGACATCTCTAAATTTGCCATGCATTACATCATAGAAGAAATAGATGAAGACACATCCATGGAAGATTTGCAGAAAATGATGATAGTAGCACTCATCTACAGGTTATTAGTCTGCTTCTATGAGGTAACTACTTGTGAATTAATTGTTGTCATTTGTTGAATGAATGTTTAAAAAAATTGTCACCATATTGGCCTATAAAATAAATCCTCTTTGTGGTGTTTTGGATTATGTTGAACCATATGACTTTCACGTAGTTTTGATGAAGACCAATCTTGCTAGACCAACCAACAACACAGCATTGCATGGAATTGAAGTAACTTTTCTTTTACAGATAATCTGTATTTGGGGAGCAGGTGGAGCAACCCCAGGGAAATTCTTGCTTGGACTGCGAGTTGTGACATGTGATACATCCATACTTATTGCGCCCAGCCGTGTGTTAGTCATTCCGTCCTCTAATGTCAGCATGACAACGTAAGTGCTCTCTGCTCAGTCACGTTGCTTTCAAGTTAATAGTGTGAAAAGGGTGGGATTTGGAAGGAAACGTACCCTTTCTTTATTTGCCTTTGCAGTAATTAGATGGCAAGAGCTGTTAGATTCTGTGATCTAAGAACAAAATAGCAGTTACTCAATCACATGAATATTTTTCAGATTAGGTGGTAAAATCTCCTTTCAACTCTGGAGACTGATGCATGCGTGTGAATGTGTGTGTGTGCTGTGCAAAACTAAAGCACCAAACTTGAAAGTAAACTTAACGACTAATATAAGCAGAAAAGTGAAAATAAGGCGCTGAACGTTTCATTCTCCTTTCAGGTCCACAATACGAGCTTTGATCAAGAATTTTTCTATTGCTTCATTTTTTCCTGCATTCATTACACTGCTGTTTTTCCAGCATAACAGAACAGCCTATGATATCGTAGCAGGAACTATTGTGGTAAGAAGAAATGGAGTCAGATGATACCAAAAGATGAGATTTTGAGACTAGTTTTGAACATCCCCTCCCACCCCCAGTGAACAAAGACCTACCCCAAAACTGAAATCGTGGTGTCTATCAGAGTCTTTTGCCCAAATTAAATGGGAACTGATTCAGAAGCTGAAGAAAATGTTTTGCTCTGGTGTGATGCCAGCAGCTACCTTCAAAGTATTGGAGTTTTTATAAATGCCAAAGAAGTCTCGGAGAAACAATCCGTATTAAATCTGGAAGTATTAACCTCCCACTGATGAGAAAGAAAGGGGCTGTATGGACTGCAGGAAGGAGTGGTTCTGTTCATCGGTCTGTGGAAAGCAGATACCTAAAAATACTCAACCTTAAAAGAATTGTCACTCCTGTGGTTTTGGATGTTGCCAGGTAACTAGAAAATCATGATGTTTTCCAAGCAGTTTCCAAAGTTGTATGATGAACTCTGAAGGGAAGAGAACTGCAGTACTAGACAGTAAGGCAAATAAAGTTAATTCAGCTGCCGTGCGTGTGTGTGTAGAAAGAGAGATGAGCAGTATTTATCATGTCCCTTATTATTGCTTCACAGATCATATTCCCTCACCTCTTTTAAGTATTTTATCAGAACAATGTTGTGAGAAGGGTTGTTTTTTTGCATGATTGTCTCAAGCATTGCCACTTATTTCACATGATAGAGCTAATAAAGAGGTGAAATAATAGCTGCTTTTCTTCTGGGAAGGGTAAGTTACACTGCAGTGTTCGTGAACTGGCAGGTGTAAATTACTTTGAAGCTGTGAACAGTACAGATCATGCTAAGGAAAGGTAACTTTCTTGCTTCTGTTTGGAGTGAAAGCACTTGTCTATTTCTTGCATATAATACCAAGCAAAACACCAGAATGATGTTTCAGGAGCATGCAGAAACCATTAACTGCAATGTGTTATGGGTGTAAATCTACAGCAGTACAAATACTGGTTATTTTTACTTTATAATTATGGCTAATTGTTTGTATATTCAGAATAACTTAAGTACTGAATAAAGAAGCCTAATATTTTGCATGGTTACATAGCTTTGATAATTTTTTTATTCTCATGTTGGCTAAAACTTCATTGCTACCAATCCAGGTCTAGGAGGAAGTATCTCCTACCCTGTAGAAAAATACCACCCCTTCCACAGCAGGTAAAGAAAAAAAATGATAGTTCAAGAACACAGAGCCTGTCCTTGGAAATATGTATACATTATGCTGTTCTAAACACTAGCTTCTGGTTTGTCTCTTATGCAAGGTACAGTGAAGATGCAGTGTTTTTCTGTCTGTAGGATGAGTACTGGGCAGGTGTTGGAGCTAAGGAAAAAAAAGTTAAATTTGTGGCCTTCTTTCAGATGTAGACATCTGGAAATAAGCAAATGCACATAATCCCTCCACAGCTACAGTGGCAGGATGTGACTGGGAGTGGCACCTTAGAGGTGTGGTTTTAAGGTCTAGTCTAGCTTCTATTTATAGAAGCAGTGATTAGAGCTCTACCTAGGTAAGACTCCCGTACAAACAGAAGTTGGCCTTTGCCCTCCTGTCAAGTATTGCTCCTGGTTCACCAAGCATCTCATTTCATAATGAGGACACCTGGAGTTGCACAAGTGCTGAGCAGCATTAGGGTGAAGGGCAGAAGTGCCAGCGAAAACCCCCAGTGATGCAGCTAAACAATGTTAAAGCATATGCAATTATGCAGGGTTTTTTTCAGTTCTAGCTGTAACAAGCAATCAGATCTCAACTATAAAGTGAGTGCTGTGGCTTAGCAGAAGTTCAGCTGTGGGCCCCAACCAAACATGAGCATTTCCTCTCAATTTACTAGAATAATGTCTGTTCTCTAAGAAGCTCCTCCAACTGCTACAGCAGCAGGAAAAACCCACATTACTCATTTTCAACTGGGTGTACTTTTTTCTCTTCAGGTAGAAGGGTGGTGAATGTTTGTAACGTTCACTTTTTTTTTTAATAGCTCTACAAAAATTAACTGTAACCACTGCATGCAGACATGCTGACACAAACATACTAAGCTATGAGCTGAAGTCTACAATAAACCCCTCCTTCCTAACAGGGGACCTCTAACTAATTTAAGATCCTCTAAAAATCAGCATCAGTGTCAGAAAGCAGAGGTTAGAGAAAGCATATGACAGCAGCACTCAGGGTAAGTGCATCATCTTGTACAGTTTGAGCTGCAGCTGCCTTCATGAGGAGTTAAAACTGACAGCCAATATTTCATAGTTTTTATTGATGGCATTTATCCCATGGTTTAACATGTTAATTATACTGTAATAAACATGGCTTTAATATTAAACTTTTCCTTATTATCCAAAGTCACCACAGTCCATTTCAGTAAATATAAAAATATATACTTAATACTTTGTACAATACTGGTTTTTGGTCCAAACAAAAATGGATCAGAAAAGCCAATAAACTTACTTTAAGAATTCCCAATTTTAAAGATTTTCTAAATGGATTTAGGCAACTTTGAATAATGGGATTTACATAAAATCTGAGACAATACTAAACAAAAATGGCTGTAACACACAAAATTAAAATTTCAATTTCACAGATTTGTTATGCCAAAAAAAAGTACATAGAGAAACAAAATTGTATTTACACGTTTCATAATAAAATAACAAAGGCGAGACAGGTGATAAAGGGCTGTAATAATGAAAATATAGAAATAGCATATAATTATTAAATGAAGAACTACAGATCTAACAAGTCCTTAGCATGGATCATCCTTTAATCAGTCTTTCTCTATCAGAAAATTTTTAGTGCACAATACACCCAAACTCACTCACTTCACACATACACCAGCACAAACTCCGCATAGAAATCATTCGTTATCAACATTCTCTACTCTATACAGCATCCCTCGCTGATATAATTACAACTTCGAGGCGTCAGTAAACGCAGATGAGCGCACATAGTGGTGCAGATGAAGAGGTATTGTACAAGCCATTCACTGTGCAGGCTCTACTCACGGCTACAGCCAGACCATGCCGAGTCAGTGAAAGAAGGAACTTGCTGGAGTCTAAAATAGTATCGCTTGAGAACGGCCCTGTTGCCAACTCTATTGGTTACCAAAAAAAAAAAAAAAAAATCTAACCTGGGGCAAGGGAGGGGAAGGAAAGGGCAGCAGAGTTTTCTATTCCTTTAGGCAGATCTGACTTCAGCTAACCCAGCATGAGGTACGATCCCAACAACTGAACAATGCGGGGTAGTAGCTGCTTCCAAAGTTGCTTTACCAATCGGGCGATTATTTTCTACGTCTAAATGCAGTCTTTATCTTCCGACCAGGAACTGAAGATCCAGAGGCAGAGAAAACATTTTTCCCATTTGTCCTGTCAAAAGAAATTAGTAGTTCAGAGTTTAGGACAGGGCAGCTGAAAATTCAGCAGCAGCCCTGAGCAGATGCTCCAGAACAACTGTTTCATAGTCTCATCTCGCTAGTTATCAGCTGGCAACAACTGGCATAGGATGAACTGGAGGAAGAGAGTTCCAGAAAGCAAAAGCAATTAAATCTCTCTTATTCAGAAGGTAAGTAGCAGGATAATGGCTAGATATGGATTCTACCTTGCAAGAACAAGACAATTTCACATGCGTTGATGTGTGATATTTCTGACAACTAGGCTCCTTTCAAAATACCGTTGCTTAGTTAACCCAGCAGGCCAATACACAGAAGGATGCCAAATCTAGTTTTAAAATCCAAGGTTCATCTGAACACCTCATGATTTAACAGCAGTAGAGGCTGAACACTGTCCACTGATATTACCCGAAGCTCAAGTGAAATTCTGATACGGTCTCTTACCCCACTGTAAATGTTGTAGCCTGGCTGAACGAAAATCCTGAAGAGCCAGAAGGCTGTGCCGGTGCTGCTGGTGCAGGAGGATTTGCACCAAAAGTAAATACTCCAGGGTTACTTGGGAAGTTGAAATTAGAAGTATTACTTCCAAACTGGAATACAGAACCTGGGAAGATGGGATGGAAGCAGAAGGGAGTAAGAAAGTTGAAATTTGAGTTTGTCCTTTCCAGCAAAATCATCATGTTCTTCCCACTATCTTTAATGATTTTTTATTTTTTTTACAGATCACTCAAGACAACAAAGTTGGGGGAGGGAAAAGCAGTAGAAGTGCCAGATTACTGCAGGAGTAGCACATGAAATAAGTCATTTGCTTTACTAGAGAATCATAACACTGCTGGCACACTAATAACAAATCATTTGCTGACTTTCTGTACCACCATTAGGGTTTATACCTGTGCATACTGAAGTTTATTAATAAAGTCTTAAATTGTAGTATTGAATCACTTGGATTTATATTTAAGTAAACTTCCTTGTGTTAATGCAGTCAGTCTGGGGGCTCCCTTTCTTTTAATGTGCTAACAAAGCACCTCATCTTAAAAAAAAAATTCCTACCATCAAAGTAACTGATAAGCAACATAGACAACCCAGGGAGATTTTTATCTTTAATCTACTAATTAGTACAAAAGTGTCAGTTACTTTTAATGGAGGCTATTTTGTAAAACTTCAAAGAGGAAAAAAAGAGGTTTTACTTTTAAGTATTTGATGTGAAGATATAAAATATACTATTTTTTAATAATTACTAGTCTGAAACAGGTCTTTCTTACACTTAAATTGTAAGGATCATTCTCTGCCCTCTTCCCATGGTATTTTATACTCCATTGGTAACAAGAACTTTAAATAAAGTCTTAACCCAAAATGCTTAAAAATAATTCTGACCCTATTCTTACACAACAAAGCCCCCAATCCAAATAAATTGCCCAAGCCTGTTAACAAAGTCAGATAACTAAGAATTACTCTAACAAATCCAAAAATAATCATTTTGCAGTGCTTCTACCATTTTGCTTTGTACAATCTTACCAGTGGGTTTCAAGACCTCCTTTTAATCACTAGATTCCTCAAGAAAATAAAGCCCAGTGAGTGTTTAGTGGTAGGGTTGCAGCCTCCACGTCTGCTCAGCCTGTGGTGGAGAAGGCTCACTCACTGGGAAGCTGGCATACCTGTGGCATATCCTTCACCGTCAGGAGTGAGACACAGATGACTTAACTCTGTACCCATTATTTTTATGGAGGCTAATTCTTACACTTAGATAGGCACACAAGGCAGAATTTTTCTTTCTCCATATAATTTAAGGTGCACTTCATGGAAAATAAAATAAAATATATTATCTTTGAGACCAAAAGGGAAGAAGATGGTGGGCACTCACCAGCACTGGGGGTACCAGAGCCGAAACCTGGCTGTTGGGTTGCTTGCTGTCCGAACACAGCAGGCTGGGTACTGCTCGTCACCGAGCCAAAAGCAGGAGGAGCAGGCTGAGCGCCAGCTGAAAACAACGTTGTCGACAGCGATCCAAAACTTGGAGCACTTGGCTGGCTGGACCCTTGGCTCTGGCCAAATGCTGGTGGCTGGCTGGCGCCAAATGCTGGGCTGGCAGCAGGCACCGGGGGCCCAGAGCCAAACAGAAATGAAGAGGACGACCCTCGGGGAAGAGAAGAGAAATGTCAGTATATGCTGGTGTCTACCTCCCCACAAGAATGAATCTAGAAACAAAGGTTCTAAAACCTCATGTTTCCCAAGTCTGGTAGCTGAATACTCATCTTAATGTCACGCTAATTGCCTGAGTATATAAAACAAAGTCTACCTCTGCTGTAACAGGAACTGCACCTCTTCTTGTAAACAACATGAGAAACACCATGTTTACGAGAGTCAAATCTCAAAACACATCAGTTGTCTAGACTCAGATCACTGCGTTAACATTCACCTTCTAGAAACAGATGCTCGCAAACGTATGTTTTAATTTGTATTTACTAAAAGCTGTTCATATCACATGCAGAGAATATGCATTCAAATTGTATTTTTCAAACATGCAAAATCTAGCTCCCAATTTATTAGGATCAGGAGAACGTGAATATTTCTTGTCATCAACTGCACCCTTCCCTGCCCAAGTGTTTACCATGATCAACTTCGAGAGGCCAAATCAAGCTTGCAATGCTCTCTCTGTACTCAAAAACTCAGTTTAGCAGAATAATTCTCTATGTAACATCAACACACAACCAGCTCATTTGTTTAGCTGCTTTGGTTCTTCATGGCCAGCAGAAATAAAGAAACAAAAATACATGACTGAACAGTGACTCTGAACACATGCAGCAGATCTGCTACGCAAAAGGGGACATTTCAAACAGCACTGTTGCTGCAATCTGAGCAGCCTTCATGCAACAGAAAATAACGACTGTTGCACCATAGCTTGGAATGCCCGACTGGTTTTCTTTCCAAGAAGATGAACAGAGATACACAGTAAAAGTTAATACCAAGTTGAGGGCTTCTGATTAAAAAAACCCTTTGTGAAGATGTTTGACATACAGCTTTGCCTACTAATAAAATGACACTGGAAGTTACTGATCTGTGAGCAGGCTAAATTAATCTGCTGGTGGTTGTAATTTAGGACTTTTCTCTCTGTTTCTGAAATACAAAAAGCCTGCATATTTAATTTCTGTGAATGACAAATTTAAGCAATCAAATAAAACTAGATGATGTCTCTTCCTCACAGGTTCAATTTTATTTCCAACATACTCCTTAGGCTAGCGGGAATACAAATGATTTGGCAGATTTAGTCCTGTGTCATACTGCTAGATTCATACAGTGGGGTAAGGAACATAAAACGTGAAGAAACTTTATAAATTCTTATCTCTGTATTCTCTAAATTGCTAGAAAATTAAGAAAAAACTGACCATAATGCTTATTAGAAACCAATCCTTAAGCAGCAGCAATTGCATGAGAGGTACTGTGTTTACATATACTTTAAGGAAGGATTTTACAAATCTTGACATTATTTACAACACTTGAGAGTTTTAGGTATGGGAGAGAAAAATCAGGAAAGTTGTAATTCATTGATTTCTAACTGTAAGCACCAGACTGATAGCAACAAGAAGGAAACTATCATTCTCATGGTGAAAAGTTTTAGACAAATTGAAATCCAGTAAAGGATTATCCTTTGCATAAAACAACGCCGCTGCCAGTTCATTCCTAAACTGTATTTCCCAGACTGTGAAAAACTGAGCCCCAATTTACAGTGTTGAATATTTTTCTCTACTTCCATGGATTTGGCCTACACCTTCTCTGAAGGAAAATATTCATGAAACAATATTTCCTTGGTCCACTTGGCAAAACAAGAACAGCATCTAAATAAAAGGTACCTGTTGAACTTGATGTGGTTGTGGCTCCAAAGGTAAAGCCTGAATTTGCTGCATTGGTGTTGCTGGCTCCTGAACCAAAGAGAAATGAAGAAAGAGCCGTGCCGGTGCTGGAAGATGTCGTTGCTGGTTTGTTTTCTTGAGAGAAGCCAAATGACTGAGATGCTGCAGATTCTGCAGAATTGCCAAAAACAGAGCTGCTCACAGTGTTGCTGGGTTGTCCAAACACGAAGGGAGCGGGAACTGGCTGAGGATTTGAGGAAGAGATGGTGCTGCCGAACACGCTGCTGCTGTTGGCTGAGGTGGTGGGGACGACTGTGCTGGAGGAACTAGAGCTCAAGAAGCTGAAGGATGGTTTTGCTGCTCCTTGGTCTGAAAGGAAGAACAGTACATGAAGCACCAGAGACATGCCAGAGAAAAGTACAGCTAATAGATTCCCGTTTCAGTCACCATACAAAGAGGAATCCTGAATGACACCTCAACTACTATCCCAGCTACTGTTGCTTAAATAAGATCCAGCTGATTGCTGCCATCCACAACTAAAGGAATGGAAGAATTGAGAAGGACACCACCACTGCAGTCTAGGCTTCATCGGTGACAAACACTAAGCACTTGCTGTCATTACCCGAGTTCAGGTAATAACCGCTACTGCTGAACTCTTCAAACGAAAATATATTTTCAGATGTTCTTAGAAGAACTTCAATCACCTGTGACAGTTTTATGGCTTTGCTCAGTGGAGTATTGAAAAACACAGCAATACAGTTTCATTTAGAGCTTGTTTGAAGATACAGCCCTGTGCCAACAGCTCTGAGTCAAGCCATGCCCACCATCCTCCAACCTAACTCTTCCAAGCTAAAGTTCATTGTACTTAAGCACCCACAAGACCTGTTTTTAGGAGCAGAGAACAACTCTCTATTAAGACCACTGTTGTAAAGTACTGGGTGCATTTTTATAAACTTAAAATAGAGCTGTTTTTTAAGGTAAGTCATTCTTCAGCTTCTCCTAAGCTGCTGGTCTGATTATAAAATTCTCATTATTAATTTGTGATCTTGTTTCAATTTCCCACTATCTTTTTTTTCAGCACTTATGGTCCCTTTTCATCCATGCCATTTTTAAGGGACTATAACATTCTTCAGAAAGTTTACTAAAAATTTCCCTTTTGCACAAGGTGCTTCATCAAATTTCCATGACAAAACCGAACTCCAGAACTTTACATTGCAGGTAAAAAAAAAAAAAAACAACAAAACCACACCAGACCAAACCCAACCTCAAAACGCCACCACCACCACCCGCCCACCAGTCTTCCCTTCCCCAAAGCCCAAAATCCTCCAAAAACCTGTCTGTTCAGTAGCAGTTCAACCTAAGAATATTGTGATTAAAACCAGTATAACCCTACTTATTGCTTTTATTCAGGGTTACTTACTGATGTCTTTTTCTGTATCACTTCAGAAAACAATTCTGTTCTCTAAAACACAGTTGCTAAGTCATACAAATGGAATCCAACAACGAGAATTTTTCCACACAGTGATCACCACTGAAGAACTTCAATCCTCCCACTGCAGACTTCCAACAAATTAAAGGAATACAAAACTCTGTAACATCTATTAAGTCATTTTTATACCTTTGTACCAGTAGAAAAACAGCAGTACAGCCTTCAGCACAGCTGCAACTACACGGGAATAAGATATTCCCACTTTCATTATAAAAAACTGCTAGTATGAGGCCTCTATACTGCACCATGCCACAGATTTTACCACCAGCTGTGCTGCTACTAAGACAGTACAACTTCTGTGTTCATACCAGAAGCGATGCAGGTTCCTTACAGTGTGGCGATTTTGTCTCAGCCTAGTGTTAAAACTTATTGAAATCTAAACAGGACTTGCTACATATTGTCTGCACACCAAAAACCAGAACTAAAGACATGCTGAAGGTAGTAATTAAGCCTTTTGTAAAGCTCTAATGCATTAATATATCAGATCCCATAGATTTAGTCCAGTATGGCTTCAGAGGTATATCAAATAATAATATAATAAAATAATAACACGAGCAGACACGTGAAGATGAAAGATGTTCCATTTACCTGAAGTACTAGGTTGTGCCCCAAATGCAAAAGATGGCTTTGCCTGCTCAGTTTCCTTCTCCAATGGTTTAACAAAACTAAAATTGAACATGGGTTTTGCTGTGCTCTCCTCTTTGGTATGCTCAGCCGTCCCAGCTGCAAAGATAGGTTGTGCCTTTAACTCTTCATTGTCAGCTTTCTTTCCAAATGCTAACGGAGCAGCAGAAGTGACAGAGTCCTGTTTCTCTTCTGTCCTTCCCAAAACAAACTGCGAGGCAGGCGCAGACTCCACATTGCCAAAAGAGAAGCCTCCCTTTGTTGAAAGGGTTTCATCCTTTTTCTCATCTGGCTTCTTAAATCCAAGGGCAGGTGATGCTACCTCCTTTTCTGCCACAGTTCCAAAAGTGAAGCCACTGACTCCAGTTTTATTCTCATTGGTAGCTATGGAAGAAGTAGAACTCGTGCCAAAACCAAAGCCTCCCAAAACCGGTTCCTCTTTCTTTTCCTGCTGTTCCAGGCTTGCTGTCCCAAACTGAAACGTTGAAGGAGCCTGACTGCTTGCAGATGGAAGTCCAAAGGCAAAACTGTTAGCTTTGCCGTCTTTTTTACTGTCTTCTGATTTAGAGTCTGAGGAAGAAACTCCAAATTTGAAGTCCCCTGAACTAGTAGGAAACTTAAATCCCTCAGTCACAGTGTTGGAGGATGCAGATTCAGATGTAATACCAAACTTGAAGCTCCCTTGTTCTCCAAACTTAAAATTTCCTGTGCTACCTAATGTATGAGAAGATTCAGAGGACGACAACTGGACACCAAATGTAAATGATGGCATTGCAGCATTTGTGGACACAGTAGCAGTACCAAAACCTGCAGAAATAAGTAATAACAAACATTAAGTTTGCAATATATGATGTAATATATGTAGGCTTCAGCTACATGGCTGTTATTTCAGTCCTGAACTTCCCAAAGTCAGAACTGTTAAAAAAAGAAAAAACACAAACACCAAATCACAAAACAAATAAGAAAACTCCACTCTCTACATACACCTTTTTACAATGGTGCTCTTCTATCAACCACCTGGCTTTGAAAAGTATTCTGCTAGTTTCTTTGAAAGATACGCTTTCAGTCTAAACTCCAATTAACATTGCATAAGGCTTGTAAAGAACAACTATGTCATTAAGCTTTTCTCTAAAAAGCATAATGTTTTTCCGGGGAACGGGTGTGGAAATGTAGGCATATGACCTTATCTAAGCAACTCTCCTAGATGAAAAATGAACAATTTTGACATACTTCAGAAGAAAAAAAAATTGCACTTAAAAGGAA